>VDFB02380944.1:0-22893 GCA_007258455.2 Sequoia sempervirens | reverse complement strand
TTTTTAGGGTTTTAGTTGTTATCTTGTTTCTAGATTTAGTAATAAAGTTTGCTTGCTGAGCAAGCCCTAGATTGTGAAAGCAAGGAGATTTTAGGGTTCCCTACTCCTCTGCTTCTCTATAAATAAGAGCCTTTGCTCATTTAGTTTCTTTTAACGGTTATTGTCATAGCAAATTGCGAGCCTGAATTGCAGCAAATTGTTATTCAGTTTCAGTTCACTTAGTTTAAACCGTGCTTATGAGAACAAAACGCTGAGCCTATTGTGCCTTCTATTTGTTGCTCAAGTATTGTTCATTTGTGTTGTGATAAGCAAATTGTTGAGCCTCTTTAGCCAACAAGGAGTTAGTAAGATTGTTGTTTTCTATTGTGTTAAGAATAAGTTTGCAAGCCTCCTTAGCTGCAATTTCTTGTTCAAGGCATGTTAGAAGGGAGTTTTGTTTCAGAGATTTGAGTAATAAAATCATGAGCCTCTTTTGCCTTGGTCGAAAATCTCAGATTTCCGTTATCTATGTTATGCTTTCATGATCTTTATTTCAGCTTACAGTGAAGTGTGTAGGTGTTTGTTGGGAGAGAGATTATTAAAGTATTTTTGTTAGAGAATCTACCTTGTTAATTTCTAACTTCTCTTGCTCTGCTATTACTTGAGAGGTTAGGAACGTCTTTAGTTTAAGTTAGTCGTAGTTGAACTTCTTATCAGAAAATCTCAGCTGCGGCGTTTGTGTTTAAAACACCTTGTGCTCTAAGCTGATCAAAAAGATAGGCAACTTAGCTTTAGTTTACTTTCTTTCAAACACCATCAGCAAGAGGGAGCTTCCCCTCCTAATTTGAAGAGCAGTTTATCTGTGCATAGCTGTCCGTTTTCAAATCCGCATTCCAGAGGTGCGAATTTAAACGCCAACAAATTTCCCAAAAAAAAGCATGCACATCACATGTGATGATTTATGTCTAGGCCAGTACACATCAAAAAAAAAAAATCTACTTTTAATGTTGATAAAAATGCTAAATGGACCCTCTATAATCCTCGCCTCGCATTTTGTAATAAATTTTCTTTTCATGTGTAAATACCATCAAAAGATGCATTCATATCTTCCCATCAACAACCTCGAATATCCATGACAAAGTTTTCTTCTAGAAATTTATAAACAAACCTCTTAAGTGCCTAGCAACGGATTTTTACTAAACATTTGATTGAACTAACTAGTGAAAAGAAAAACAAATAAACTAATGCCTAGAGGTGCCAAGACAAGCAATACAAACTATGTTAGGTGAAAACATAAACAGAGGTTCCAATCACTAGAAGCAAGCAATTTCAATTACTATTCTTAGTGATGACTCATCACCAAAGTCATTTTGGATTGTAATGACTTCATTCATTTTGAACTAGTACACCTTCCTAAATATGTTACAATCTATATAATGAATATCATAAAATATCCCAAATACCAATACTAGGGAAGAAAACTCATTAGAATGAATAAGAATGAAACCTTTGTTACTATTGTCTTCTTCCAATGACTTGACCCTTGATTGGAGATCTACAACTTCCTTTTCTCTCACACCCAAGTCTTCAAGCACTTCTGATTTCACCTGCAAAAACATTGAAAAAACAAAAGGCTTTATCAAGACAAATACTCTTTCCTCTATACAAAAGAAATCTATCATGTAATTCCTTTATAACTGCTTAGGTATCCTAAAAGTAATTCATTAAAGATGACATTTTTGAGCTAACTTCATCTCGCTACAATGTTCATTCGTTTATAACTGCTTAAATATTCTAGAAACTAATTCATTAAAGATAACATTTTTGAGCTATCTTCATCTTCTTTGAGAATATAAAAGTCAGGCAATGGTGTTTGAATTCTAACTTGAGATAAGAAGGATGGATAAATCCTTTAGTTTGGAGATTTGCATTAGTAATCGCTAACACAATCTTGCAAGATACAAGAGTAACAAAGGCCATCCAATAGCATTAAAGAGACAAATGATCCATCCATTTCCACATTAGAATTTTTTTCTTCTTTTGAACATGTGTGTTCATCCAAGACTAGTGTGGCACTGCCAATCTTTACCCGAAATATATCCCCACAAAATAATAAGAGTTAAACATCCAATAACAGAAATATGACGGACAATAACCACAATATGCATAAATACAATTAAGATCACACAACACATGAGATATTTGTGGGCCAAGATGCCCTAATAGCTAATATACTCATAAAATAATTACCCTTGAGGTATAGCAACACCATATAATGTTCCTTAGGAAAAAAAGCCACTCAAAACAATAACTCCAACTTGAGATCAAACCCAAATAGGTCCCTCATTCAAGACAATGATGGTATCTCCTGGAATGTAAGGGGACTAAACTCCCCTTGCAAAAGAAGGCTAGTTAAGCACCAATTAGCTCTATGTGCTCCTAATATATTTTTTCAGCTAAGTTGCTGAAATGGAAAGGGGTATGGGTGCAAGTACATGGGTATGATATGCCGGTACAACAATTTTTTTGCGGGGGGAGGTACTTTCTACATACATCCATACAAAATATATATATTATCATGCATATGATAAACAAAACCATTACAAATTTCAAGTTTTGAAATATAATAATAGTAATTTAAATTTAATAATTTAATATCAAAAGGATCAAACTTGAATGTCATGACAGATAATCATTGTTCAAAATTACAATAATACAATTAGTAATCATTAATCAGCATCATATGGGTCATCATCCAAGACCAAAATCAGGGTCATCACTAACACTAGATGATGCAAGTAGATTATGAGAACCACATGAAACCCCACTACTACTCAGACTAAAAGCATGTTGGCTACTTGACTCCTCAAAAACTAAAGATTGTGCAACAAAAGGAAGATCCAAGTCAGTTCGCTTTGGTTCAACATCCCACAACTTTGTTGCCCCTTGTACTCATCATCTTTGTGAGAAAGAAGGCGTCAATTGAAATGCACAAAACTACCTCCTCTACTTTACTTGAAGCCAATCAGTTGTATTCAATGAGTAGATGGAGTATGTACTCCAATTCCATTTAGATAAAGAACTAGAAACCTATTGAAGCAAAGGGGCGTCTCATTAAAGTAACAAGAGATGGTAGGGTGGCAAAGGCCCTATGCCAAGGCTCCCAACTCAAAGCCCATTAAATTAATAAATTGTAAATCAAACTTTAAATTTGAAAACAGTAAAAATTTTAAATGAAAAAAAAAAAAAAAAAAAAAATCAAATTTAGGGAGTGGTTAAAAATTCATAAACTTACTTGTGATAGAATTTTGATTGCAAAAACTTGGGCACGTGACAATTTATGGCCATTGAGGTACCACCAAGAGTGAGCATCATCCTTATACTTGTCACAAAGAGTGGAAACACTTTGACCAGTGGAGGCTACAAAATCAGCAAACTCACTTGTAACTACATCTTCCATATTAGGATCAAGGAATAGTTTAGGAAGTGCTTTCCTAAACCCTTCGCTGACTTCTAAATAATGATATGATGGCACCTTGTTGGCATAGCAAGAAGCTCTTCACTACAATATTTGGGAATCAAAGTGAAGGCAAAAAGATAGAGTGGAGTGGTCGTCTTTCACTACTCAACAAAAATTGACTGCACCTGTTTGAAGAAAGCTTCTTTAGGATCTTGCTATTTTGCATTTATAATGGATTTCATCTTCTCAATCATTGAGTTGATGCTAATGTAAACCTCTCTTAAGCATGGCTTATCCATGTCAATAAAGCAGATCATACTTATGATAGGCTTGGTGAAACTAAGTTATTCCACGTGATCCAATCAAGGGTCATCTAGAATCATTTGTTTTACATTTGTTTCCCTCTCAACGTTAGATTGCCTCCATACGGACCATGATTGACTAATGACCATGCCGAAAAGTGCCTCCCGCACCTTTACAAGCTGTCTCAAGATGATTGTGTTGGATGCAAATATAATCTCGGCAACCTATTTGAAAATAAAAATTTAAAAACAAAGAACACTAACTTACAATTTTTAATATAAATTACTAAAGTAAAACATAAAATTAAAAAATTACATTGCTTGAATTAGCTTTAGTAGCTCAATTATGAGAATGATCTAAAAAAAACCTGCCACATGTGGTGGTTTGTGATGAACATTTAGATCTCTTCAACCTTAGCATGGACTTGTTTGATCCAAACTATTTTCTTACCCAACTTTTGTAGCATGAGTTTGAGTAAGTGCACTACAAGGTGTACAAAATACAAGTGAAAACAATATCTCAACAAACAAACCAATCACTCTTCAATTCTTTGCATTGTCTATCATGACTTGTGATGAGCCCTGCTGGCTCTCAACTCAAAACCCTTATTTTTCTTAAGTCTTAAGGTGTTATTTAGTTTTTTAGAGAATTCTTAATAGACAAAAGAGAAGGGGCGCAGCATATTTAAGCTTGCAAATTGAAATATAAAGCAATTTCTCACAAAATGGAAATGCAGAAGTCGTTATTATACTGAAACAATTAGATCATGAATAACAGACATACCAGAAAGTCTCCAGTTATTTTATTTAAAACAGTAGCTAGCTTGCCAGCCAAGAATGCTGAGAAACTGACAAATAGGGATGCCAAGCCTCCAGATCTAACTTCTCCCACTCAGAAACGTGGCACAATGCTCTGAAAATGCAAGACGCCAAAGATGAAGCACAGAAATGAGCAAGGAAGAAGGCATTTCTTCAACTTCCTTCACATGCCTCTCTCTAGGCACGAATCCCAAGGTAGGCCGTACGGCCAAGGAAAGAAGAGGTAGAATCTCTGATGGAAGTCTCTGAAGCTGTAGAAGGATGCGCCACCAGGAGGAAACCCTCAATTATTGTAAACAATAAGCAATCTCAAAATATATAATCTCTGTCTGAATCTGTAGAACTTCTGGCTAAAGCTCTCAACATGCACTGATTCGATTGATCTTTCACAATCTCAAGAGTGCTCACACTGAAGAGGTATCGTTCTTCAATGGCAGTTTGTTCAAACCCTGCTCACAGGAGAATGCACAGGAAAAATGCTCAAGGCAAAGTCGAAATATCAAAAGGTGAGTTTCTCATTGCCCAGGATTGCTTTATACCTAAATGGCACGCATTTCAAGAAAATACGCCCTTTTGCAATCATTTAAATCTTTTAATATTTAATTAAGTCTTTTTCAATAGTCAAGACTTAATACTTGAGCGCACTTTTAATATTTTAAGTCATTAAAATATTAAATCACCTTTTAGAATATTTTAAGTGATATAAAAAGTATTAAAGTCGATGTGACTTTAATAAAAGGCATTTAAGTTAAATAATTAACTTAATCACTTAAAAATTCATAACTTGCTCAAAACTCTGAATAATCCTGTGCCGTCAGAAGCTGTGGACTACTGAAATGCCAAGGCTCGCTGTGATCCAATCACTGGCCTCTGAAAACAAGAACAATCAACCTCTCCAGAAAGTACCACTGACCCTCTAACCAATCTGGCTAGCCCACAAGGGTCCAATAAAGGGCTAACACACTGTTCCCGAGAACTGTCTAGCGAGGGGACATCACATGACTTCAACAACACGTTAAGGACACACTTCCTAAATACACTATATAAGGTTGTCAACAACAAATGGTGCATCCTTCACCTGCCCCTCATAATCCACAGTTTTCAAAAACATTGCCCCTTTAGTGCACACTTCAATCACATTAATTAACAGCCTATTTCTTGCATCCTTCCATCCAATGAAAATGGACACCCTTGTTTCTTTCCACGAGGAACTAATGGGAGCCAATAAAGTTTCTATATGTTTGACCTCCTTCGACAATAAAGTGTTATGCACTATAATGTCCAAATAGGAATTATACTAATTTTAACCTAAATTACCAATTTCCCAAGCAAACAATGGATTTGGAGAGTACCATGGCTTGATTTAATCCCTACAAACAAGTTAGAGATCAATTATAATAATAACTTAACAAGTAGAGTATCATGGTTAAACATTAGTAAATCCATAGTAAATTCGTTAATCCAGTTATTACCTTATCTTAAGGATGCTCAACGATGGAAGAACATGGAAGAGAGTGACTCGATGGGGTGTCTTAGCCTCTCTAGGCCCAAAAGCAATACCCTTTGTATCAAAGGCAGTACCCCTTTGGCCTCATGTGGCCCATGCCATTCATATGAGGTGGCCTACCTAGTGAGGATTCTAATTTATCCGTTATCCCTTCATCTTTCCATCCTTTTCCATTTCTTCATGGTTATCTCCTTATATTGTTTGTAATGTCCTCTTTCTGTCGCGAGCATCAGAGTTTGGTGGATTAGCCTATCACATCGATCCTCATAGGTTAATGGTTCTAGATAGAGGGTCACTTGGTCGAGTACTTGGTCGTCAAATTGCAGTGTTGATCTCCGAAGTATGGTGGCAGGGTGAATTGTTGCATTTGGCACGATGCTTGTGATTAAAATTATGATACTCACCTTTTATTTCATCATCTTTGGCCAAGGGACCATGTGTCTTTAAAATGAAGGGGTCACTTTATATTTTTCAGTTACTATTCATCCATAAAGTGAAAAAAGTTATAACTTAAGTGAATAGTGCTCACTTTTTATGAATAGTGTTTTTCAATGAAAAATTAGAAAAAGCAAGAGGAGAAGTTCGACCCTCTCATGCATTGAGTTATTTTCTTGCTTTGGCTTGTGAGTTGGGATTTTGGGGAAGAGGGAGACTAGGGTTTCCTGATTTCTGCAGTGGGTGACCCTGGAGGGGGCTTGGTTTTTGTTTATGAGTAGCTTGAGGGTGTGAAATACCACTTTAAGATTGCTGGTCCGAATTTGTATGCAAATTTTGGTGACATTAGGAGCTATTGGCTAAGTTAAGAGCTGATTTTCTGAGTAGAGATTGCTGCCATAAACTCCATCCTTCATTTCACGAGAGTTGTTCGCATTTTGGAGAGTTTTTGGACTGATTTGTGCAGCTATAGCCAGCCGTCCCATTCATGAGGGTTTCATCATCAAAAGTAAAAGGAACACCTCTTCTAAAAGGCTGCCATCTTACCTAAAGGGGGCGCCCCAACCCTAGGAAGCTTCCCATTTTGGATTTTGGTGGGAGAAGTTTGTATTTCAGCTGGTGTGAGCATTTTATTGGGGTTTGGTACTGTAGCAAGTTACTATTCACAGAGTTATATGGCTGTAAGTTAAAGTTTAGTACATGATATATTTAGCTTTAAATCTGATGTAAGCTATATGTTGTATGCATCTTATTATATAATGAAGAAATCATATTTGGCTTCCAAAATGATCATTTTACTTGATGTATCTCAATAGATTAGTTTATTAGAAATTTCTACTTCATGTACATGCTCTTTAGTACTTATTTAGCACTATTAGCAAGCAAACTCAAAACACAAAAGACAGAATACAAAACCAAACAAAAAAATCAGACCTACGAACTCAGTGAAAACAAATCAGCAGAGTGGTGGAACACTACAGTGGTATCAGAGCAGTTTCCTACCAGCCTGTTGGGTAAGTTTCAACTGCAGTTCGGAAGTTTCAGTTGAACAACATGGCTATTTCTCAGAAGCAGTGGGACAAGAATATGAAAATCTTAAACAAAGCTTAAAAGAGTTGGAAGAAATAAATAAATTGTTTTTAGACCCTACAACTTTAGACAAAGCAGCAAGGTATGTGGCATCCATCTTTAGGTCTACATCACAAAATGAAGAGAAGAAGGATCAAGAGGTCACTATCGTATCCAGAAGCCTTTACGATGAATTCTCAGGAATTAATGACCAGAATACAGCTGATCCTTTGGAGAGCGAAAATCAGACCTTAGAAAATCTACTTGTTGATGATGAAGTTGAAATTTCTAATTCAATTGTAAGGGAAAAGTACTTGAGTCCTTTTGAAGATGAAGAAGATTTAGAACACAAGGGTGATGAGCCTAAACAAAATGCTAAAAGTAACTTTCATATCTTTGATAATCCACTTTTTGAGATAGAAGTTGATATGTCCTATGTTAACCCACTTTATGAGGTAGAGTTGCAGGATGATCATGTTGAGGGACATGTGCATGAAGAAAGGGCCCCATATGAAACCAATGAGGGTTTTGATCTCCCTAAATTTTTTGTATCAGCAATTGCTGATGAGACTTTTGATCATTTTGAAGATGCCAATTCAGTTTATGTGCAAGGATTGTCAATTCATGAATCACACAAGTCTAATTTACAGGATCAAAGGCATGAGCTATCTTTTGATTCCAGTGTTGTTCGTGATGAGCCATTGTGGAGCACTTTACCGCGACAACATAGTGAGGAGCACTCATCACTTCTCTTTTAGTCCACACATGGAGGATTTGTTGACGCATCAGTGTGGATTGGCTCCGAGTGTATACCATCCATTTTGGGATAGAGAGTTACCATCTTCAGTAGATGGAACTAGTGGCTGCAAGTACCCGACTCAGTTGTTGGCGGGTGAGTGCTTGCAAGATCGGTATTTAGTTTTCCATCATGCTGATGTGTTTCCAACAAGGTTTGTTGCTTATTTGTCTCAGAGACTACTTGTGGATACATGGTTACAGAGGGATTATAATGTCAGCAGGCATGATGGCACAAGTGGATATCACATCCATGAGAGTTTAGCGAAGGTTATGGAGAGATGTTGCGTAGCAGATGCTTCCAAATGTTCTTACTTCCTCATGATGGATGGATGTGAGTTCTGTTTATATTGGGATCCAGGTGGAGACAAAGTTAGCACTGCCGTTTGGATGCATCCCAGTGTATTGCTTCACCACTTCTGGTATGGTGGAGTTAGGATCAAAGTTGAGAGCATCTTGAATAATACCCAACGAAAACTCATGCTTTCACAACGAAGATTAGCTCATAGCTTGCAGCAATATGAAGATTACATTTCAAGACGAACCTTATCACAAAGCAAAAATGAGAGACTTGGTGTAGTATCCAAAGGTCTCTATGATGTGTGTGGGTTAAAAGGTGATAAGTCAGCAGAGAAGTACGTAAAATCTACAGATGGACATGGGATTGAAACTAAAGTTGTTGTCGATAAGGAAATTTCACAACATGAAAATAGTATGGTGAAATCCTAGAATGATATTCACAGTGCTCAAGAAGTTGTTATCAGCACTGATAACAACTCTGATTTTCATGACAGCAGTGATGAAACTTTGCATCAGCATGAGAGGATAGTGATTTCACCGGAGGATGATGTTTCTACAGAGTTGTCACATGTTGGTACTCGAGATTTGGGCACTAATTATGCAATTTATGGTGACGATTCATGCCACAGTGAGTCTGATTTTTCATATCAGACCGTAGGAAACCAATCAAAAAATTTATTTAAGGGAAATGAATCCCCGAATCATGAGACGAATGGATGTGTAGATGCTTTGGAAGGAGAAATGTCCAAAGATATTGACAAAACGGCAGCTTCAACAATATTTGTTGAGCCATCCTAGTAGGTACATAACAGCAATACCCTTGTTGATATTGTGTGTGAAGTTGATAGCACACACGATGCTGCTTATCAGTTAGTGAGCGATGATGATTCGGCCTCATATCATAGTGCAACTTCTAAATTAGAGAACTTGTATGAGAGTGATAAGTTCTCGGGTCCTCATCATGTGATAGGGCAACTTAAGGTTAATGACAGTATGATTGCCATGACCATAGAGCATTTTGATGTTGCTCGTCAGCTGTTGGCTACCTTGGGTTGGAGCACTCCTATGACAGATGGGCATAGTGATAGTAGTTTTTCCTTTGCTAAGTTTCATGCACTTCAAGAGGCAGTTGGAATTATGAAACAAAATTACCTACAGCTACTTGCGGACAGAAATTTCCTTCTCGAGTGGGGTTGCATCTGTCATAAGGCATTGAAGGGAAAAGAAGAGGAGGTTGATGAGCTCATTTATGAGCTAGAGATGACTATGGACTCTTTGAAGAGCACTCAATTGACCCTTCAAGAGTCACAGTCACAGGTCGAGGAGTTTACCGTGGTATCGAGTTTGACACAGTCTTCACCCTCTTCCGATATAGTTTAGGTCTCCATGGTAACAGTTGGTGAAGAACATATGTCCACGGATTGTGCTTGTGAGCAGGTTGAGGATGTGGTTACTACATCCATCATGGTTTCAGGTGCAATTGATACAAATGGGATGAGTGCATTGGTTGAGAGTTGCAGAGAGCCATGTGTTGCACCCGGTTCTCCTAAGTTTAGTCCCATGACAGGTGATGCAGAACAGATTATCGATAGCTCTTGTGACACGATAGTTGACTCACCAGAGAGTTATGTGTCAACTCACGACACTACTCCATCCACTTCACAGGAGATATGCAGAGCAACATCTAGTTGGGAGATTGGTTCTTATGTCGATTTGTTTCCCTCTCCTGGAAGCAAATCAGTCATTTTGTCCCATACAGTTGATTATGATTGGTAGCTTGATGAGCCAATTCAGGAGTACAATTCAAGGTATTGTTCTAGGGACTCAAAGATGGATGATTCGGATCAGCATAGAGTGATTGTGCTGTTTGTGAATAATCCCTTATTTGAGTTTGATGGTGGTTTGATCTATGATAATCCACTCTTCGAGCTGGAAGCCGATCACACTCCTAATACTAGTTCAAGGTTGAGCGATAATCGCAGTGTTTGGGATCATCCTAGTGCATCGGGATCCCAAACAGGGCTCACAAAGGAGTTTAATAGTGTGTACACAATGAGGAATGCTTACAATTTGGCCTTTGATCCACCTGTACATGATTCATATTCAATGCACAATTCTTATGCGTAGGGTGATTCTCTTGGTGCATCTAGGGGAGTAACTCCTTACTGTGTCCAAAGTTACCATCTTCAGAAGATGGGACTAAAGGCTGCAAGTACCCGACTCAATTGTTTGCAGGGGATTACTTGCAGGGATATCAGTCAGTTATCCATCATGTTGATATGTATTCGACAGGGTTTGCTACTTTAATGTCACAGGGATTTCATACGGATACATGGTTACAAGGTGATTACGGTGTCAGCGGACATGATGGTTTGATTGGTTATCACTTCCATGGGTGTTTTGAAGAGACTATAGAGAGATGTTGTGTTGCAGATGTTTCCAGATATTTTTGTCTCTTCATGATAGATGGATGTGAGTTCAAGTTGTATAGGGATCCAGGTGGTGACAGGTTTGGCACTGCAGTTTGGATGGGTTCTGACAAGTTACTTCACCATTTTCATCATGGTGAAGTTTTGATCAGATTTGCGCAAAGGAAGTCAGAGGTTATCAAACATGGCAGACTTCCATTCTGGGGTTGGGATCCAAGGATATTTTGCGCAGTTGTGTTTAGGTTGGTGCTTCAGGAGTTAGTTAGCGATGCATGGGACATTTCATAGTTCTTCTTTTGGGCCTTCCGAGGAGTGAAGTTTCTTTGCAGTAAAGATTGCTTGGAGACAAGCAATTTCAGGGAGGGCGGACTGTAATGTCCCCTTTCTATCGCGAGCATCAAAGTTTGGTGGATTAGCCTATCATGTCGATCCTTGTAGGCTAATGGTTCTGGATAGAGGGTCACTTGGTCAAGCACTTGGTCGTCAAATTGCAGTGTTGATCTCCGAAGTATGGTGGTAGGGTGAATTGTTGTGTTTGGCACGATGCTTGTGATTAAAATTATGATACTCACCTTTTATTTCATCATCTTTGGCCTAGGGACCATGTGTCTTTAAAATGAAGTTTTCAATTACTATTCATCCATAAAGTGAAAAAAGTTATAACTTAAGTGAATAGTGCTCACTTTTTATGAATAGTGTTTTTCAATGAAAATTTTTAAAAAGCAAGAGGAGAAGTTCGACCCTCTCATGCATTGAGTTATTTGCTTGCTTTGGCTTGTGAGTTGGGAGTTTGGGGAAGAGGGAGACTAGGGTTTCCTAATTTCTGCAATGGGTGAGCCTAGAGGGGGCTTGGTTTTCATTTATGAGCAGCTTGAGGGTGTGAAATACCGCTTTAAGGTTGTTGGTTTGAATTTGTATGCAAATTTTGGTGACATTAGGAGCTGTTGGCTAAGTTGAGAGCTGATTTTCTGAGTAGAAATTGCTGCCATAGACTCCATCCTTCATTTCACGAGAGTTGTTCATGTTTTGGAGAGTTTTTGGACTGATTTGTGCAGCTACAGCCAGCCATCCCATTCATGAGGGTTTCATCATCAAAAGTAAAAGGACTGCTTCTTCTAAAAGGCTTCCATCTTACCTAAAGGGGGCGCCCCAACCCTAGGAAGCTTCCCATTTTGGATTTTAGTGGGAGAATTTTGTATTTCAGCTGGTGTGAGCATTTTATTGGGGTTTGGTACTGTAGCAAGTTACTATTCATAGAGTTATATGGCTGTAACTTAAAGTTTAGTACATGATATATTTAGCTTTAAATCTGATGTAAGCTATATGTTGTATGCATCTTATTATGTAATGAAGAAATCATATTTGGCTTCCAAAATGATCATTTTACTCGATGTACTCAGCAGATTAGTTTATTAGAAGTTTCTACTTCAGGTACATGCTCTTTAGTACTTATTTAGCATTATTAGTAAGCAAACTCAAAACACAAAAGACAAAATACAAAACCAAACAAAAAAATCAGACCAACGAACTCAATGAAAATAAATCAATAGAGTGGTGGAACACTACATTGTTACACCATGATAGGGAAGTGACATTACAAAAGGGTGTCTTGGTAGCCCAACTCTCCTAGGCCCAAAGGTCGTACCCTTTGGACTAAAAGGCAGTACCCCTTTGGCCCATGTGGGCTCATCTTGCCCCCCCCCCCCTGGGTGGCGTACCTAGAAGAGGGCCCCGTCACCACACCCCTTTTGTAATTCTCCCTTCTCCCATCGTAGTGAAGGTATGGGCATAATAAACTAATCAAATTCATATCTGCAAATAATTATATCAGCGATACATTATGAATTATGAATATGCTATCATAAGATATAAATGATAATGTGTATGATCTATTGATCATATTTAAACAGTACATTATAGAAATATTCTACCACAAACATATGAACTCACAATTCTGCAATCAAAATATAATTTATGCAAACTGAGTGTTTGTTGGTTGATCAAACTCTTTTCCTCTACCCAATTCGATGATTTTTTCTTAACACTTAGAGTATATCATTAGTGTAGATCAAGCAAATAAGAATCTATCATTTATATTAAAGTACCATAATTCCTTATAAGGCTCAATAATTGTTGCAAGCATCATGATTGTCTAATTGTATAATCTCTATCTCTATACATAGGTATACTTTATTATAATAAGTATACGAATTCTTACTCCACTTACTTCCCTTATTGGCTCTGCTATTCTGTTCAGATTCTTACCATATATCCTGTTGTATTCCTCTCCTTCACAAATTTTATTCCAATGATTAACCCTCTTCTTCATATATTCAATATAAATCTAAGTTACTCTTCATTTTTTGTTGTTTTGGATCTGCTTCTTATTCACATGTTATTTCTTTAATCCCCCCTCTCAATCCGCATATCTTCCACTCTTTATATCTTCATATCTGAATGAGGAGTTGCATCTCTTCTAATAGTGATGTCCTTTTGAATGGACATGTCTCTTTAACAAACCTCTCTATGCTTAATTGCTGACTTTATTATTTAATCTCTTTCCTCGCCCAACAATAACTATAATCGATGCTTTAAATGACTAGCTACCTTCTCATAACAATTTACTTCCTTTTCATAAGGAATCGCAGCCTTTGGAGATTAATCTATGCCTTTTGGTTTAGCATAATCGCTGCTTATTTTATGATCTTAATAATAGTCTTAAATGCTTCCTTTTCAAATGTAATTGCTTCCTTAGTAAACTCAAGCACTGTATCTCTTTGAAGAATGCTAATCGCAGCCTTTTGTCTTAATCACCCTTCTTACTATTTGCTACCTTTTGCTGCCTTATGTTAACTTTTCTTTCTCCTTAAAATGGCTGCTTTTATTCTTCTTTTAAATAATCGGTACCTATATTTGTGAAATATCCCAAACAATATTTTTGCAAAATATCTGATTTTTGTAATACAAAACTAATGCCCTAATTTCTGATTTTCAATTTCTACTTAAACCCTAGTTCGCTGATGTAATTTTCATCACCATATCTTCAACATGATCTTGCATGAACTCATTGGAATCATTTCCAACATCATGACCACTGATATTTCCTTCATCTCGCTCTAACTTCTTCAAAAGTGGCTTCAATTTCTCCTCACATTAATTAAACAATTCCTTGATCAGCATAGCAGCCATAGGAGAATCCTTTTCTTCACATTCATATGCATCAAAGTGGAGAAATTGGACATTTGGTGGAACTTCATCAGCCTCTTTAATAGTGAGAACAAGTATTTTCTTCACAACTGCAATAACATTCTCTTCTTGTTCGCTCCAAGTGGATATGAAGAGGTAGTGGAATAAGTGATAAATCTGATCATGCATTTCCAAGTCTAATAGCAAGTTACTTGTTCCGAGAACTGAAAATGTCTTCAAGATAGCAACTTTTCTGGGAAATTGACTGCTACCGGTTTCATCAAGATCTTGGAAACTTTCTACAATCCTATGAAGAATCTTTTTCATCGTTTCATCATCATAAGGCATCAATGGTGCTATAATCCTCGTAACTTCACTAAGGCATGAAGTAACTAACAAACTTATCTTTTCATCAGGATGCCCTATCCAATAAGGATGAATCAAATAGGTTATTGAAGGAGATATTGCCTTATTCAACAAGTCAGTAGGTGATTGTTGGACTTGACTCAAACAATGTTCCAACTCTATTAATAGACTCACTTCTTCACCTCTTGTCTGACACTCTTCATTGAGCCTTGTACCAGCAATGGAAAGTGACCTTGCCAAACTTCTTTCTTCTTCAGAAGCCATAATCACATCTGACTTCTCACGGTTTCTAAACAAAAAATGCAACATCTTTGGAACTACTGTAAGCTGATACTGAACTCAGTTCTGACCTCTGGTGTAGAATATGATTTCTCTGTCACTCATTTGTCAACTGAACTCTGTCTTTTTCACAGGATGGCAAGATCTTGGCTCTGATACCACTGAAATGATCCCCTTACATTTTTTTCAATTTTTAACACATCAATCTTCACCCATTAGCGTTAGCATAATCAAATCAGTTGATGAAAGTAACCCTACGCCAAGAATGTTCACTCAAGACCCAAGATGGGTGAGGTGATATCATATGGCGCCAAGGATCATTAGTAGCAAATTGAATGAAGTACAATGCTGGAAATGTAAATTATACAACTCAACCACTTATTCAGCGGGAGTGGATTGATGGCTCAGCCGATCAGCAGATGAGAATGCAAGTATAGAAAGTAAGACGATGAGGCCTGTCTCTTCCACCAAACGGTGGGAATGAAAATGCTTATGCAAGGAAAGTAAATAAGGCAGCAAGGCCAGCCTTCTTCCACTAAAGTGGGGATTACAATAGAAATTTGCAGAAATATTAAACAATTGATCAGTACTACTGAAACAGTATTACAATATGAGTGCGATTTGCAAGAAACCAATCGTTAAAGTTGTCCAAGAAGTTGCAAATGATATTATTTGTTCTCCAAACTTCAAAGACTCCATATATGAAAAACCAACCCAAAACTCCAACTCCTGACAATCTAATATACTAAACCAGCAAACTGAAAAATGCAAACCAACAACTAAAAAACACCCCAAAATGCTCCTAACTCACTCAATATCCCTCCAAATAACATGAAACAAAATGCAAAGGACTCTGGGAGATATGGCGACCCAAACTAGGCACAAAAATTGCAACAAACACCTCCCAATATTTAATGCACAAATTCCAAAGCATTGCTAGGCATGGTACAGCCTTCAAGAGGGGCAGCCTTGCAAGATAAAATCAAAGACTTCATTAAAAATTCCACTACTTTGCAAAGGGGGACGCCTAGGGCCTAGGAAGAGAAAGAGTCACTACCTAGAAGCAAACAAAAATCGTACAATGACTTATGATCAAAAATCACTTTCAACACTACAAAAACAAGCAACTATAAACTGATAAAAACATCATATCTCCAACTGTGATGCTCAATTTGTACTCCTGAGTGAAGCATGGTCTTCAGTATATCCAGCTAGGTACTATCTCTCAAGCACGAAGACTGGAAGAAGGAACTAGGAGGTATGCATTCCTCGAAGCAAGCTCTGAAAGTATTTCAACAACATAACAATACAATAAGCAACAATAGATGCTCAAATGAAGGCCAAGTCTGATATTTATAACTTTTCTTCTTCATTTTCAAATCCACTTTTTCCCTCCAATTAGGGCGCCCAAGTGAGATTCTCTTTCACCTTTTCCAAATTTCATTTGAATTTCATTTGCTTCCTTTTCAAAGTCGTCCAAGGCACATGAGGAAATATTACTTTATCAAAGCAATTATAACATAAGATAGGCGTCCCAAGTCACTTAAGTAAAATACTTTAGAATATGCAAATATTTCTCCAAATATGGCGTCCGAAATTACTTAAGTGAGAAACCTTATAAAAATTTGTTTTTTAATAAACCCAACTTATCTCTCCATTTAGGCGTCCAAGGCTAAGGTGAAAATATATTTAATGACTTAAATAATTCTCCAAAGTCATCCCCAAGCCTTAGCAAAATTATTTCAGTTAAAATGTTATTTTCATCAAATATCAAACTTGCCAAAATAATCACCTCAAATGCTGGAGACCAAACTGAAAAACTGACCTGCCAGAAATAGCCACTACACTAAACTGTTGAACCGCTACTAAAAATAGCACTGTCAAAAATAGTACTTGCTAAAAATAGCATACTACTAAAAATAGTAAGTTGTTCCACACTCATTTTGAGCACAAACCGGGCAGCTGTCATGACTTACTAAAAATAGTAAGTCTGGAAATGTCATTTGTTTCAGTTGTATGTCACATCACCGTGAAGCTCTCTGAAAACCCAGAAGGAATCCAGAATCCAAACTGCAAAACACCAACATGCAAGCCTCCAAAACTACCAAGGAATGAGCAAAAATGCAAGTCGTTATCTCGTCATGCATGTTACCTCATTCTGAAGCTCTCCAAAAACCCAGAAAGCTCCACCAGACATGCATCAAAAACTCTCGCATGCAAGCCTTCAAAACCTCCTAGAAAAGTGGAAATCCTAATTTCAGTTTCTGATTGGCCTACGGGCTTTCGAAAATAAGCTATCAGACATAGAAGAGCGCATGGCTAAAATGGGGACATTACAAGGTAATAGTAGCATTAAATCACCAACATAGCATGATTAGATCCTTCCATATGAGTCAACAAATGTTTGATATAAACCCTTAGTCCACTGCTACAAAATATGAATGCAAATTACAAAGTAATGTGGGCTTCAAACATGCGCCACAACATGAAGAAACTCCAATAATGCAAATGCCAAACTATCCCTAGCTAGGCGAAGTTGCTCCAGCCACAAACATGCAACTAAATGATGAAGAAACAACTCTAAAACCCTACCAAGGGGTGTGCTGGCCTGCTAGACTGATGTTATGTAATAAACAACCCCCAAAAAAAAAATTCTATTTTTTCCTAGTTGCTTGTTGTTTGTGAGTTTCTTGAAGTGTTTTGCAATGCTTGTGAAGGGTTTTACATTTGCATTGAAATATTCAAAGGAGTGCATAAACAATAATAAAATGAAGAGAAAAAGGCTAGAAAGAGCACTTCAGAGAGCTATTATATTCTGATTTCTTTTCAACAATATTTCAGTCATACAATAACAATATCAATTATCAGATTTAAGGCTTTATCAGACCTGGAAAGAGTGAAATATCAGCAAATAAGACCTCCTTGTTAGCTGCGCCACACCAAGAACATCAACCAGCAAGCCCAAGTTGAATTGGTGTCCACTCCCAGCCACAAAACCTTCAAAACAGCCTGGAAATTGATGTAACCAGCAATCCCCCGAGCCATACAACTCCCAGCTAGGCCGTACACCCGAGAAAAGGACGACTTGCTCTAATAAATTGAAATCTTCAACAAAAATTCCAGTCTTATGCTTGAAATGATCGCCCAAGCTAGAGGAAGAGATTGTGTTAGACCTGAATTCCAAATGATTGGTTGATCCGATGGACTGTTGTTGGATTCTACTAGAGCTAGGAAGAATTTGAGCAACATTGCATAGTTAAAATTCCAAAACAGAAAATCTCAACTAGCTTGAGTTTTATAACCTTGTGCTCTAAGGAACAAAAAGATAAGCAAATTAGTTTTAATTTACTTTCTTAAGCAACATCAGCAAAGAGGGAGCCTCCAAATTTGAAGAGTAGTTTATCTGCATAGTTGTCTGTTTTAATTCATTCCGGAGGTGCTAATTGAAACGCCAACGATTGGTTAAGTACCCATTTTGACATCTTCCCTCATTTCTGACTAGTGAGCAAAAATATGGTTCCCAGGTGCAAAAAGAAAACTCCAGAAAACTTCAAATAAGCACACCCCAAACTATAGAAACACACACCACACCAAAACTAGAAATCTCACACCAATAACTAACTGAAAACCACTCAAAAATATTGATAAATCTTCATCTTTGAAGCATAGTTGTGATCTCTTAATGAAATCACCCAACACCAGCCTAAGCAAGGTCTTTCACTGTCGGGGCTAGTCTTAGAAACTAAGGGGTATCATCCTCATTCCCGTCCTGCAATCTCTAGTTTCAAACCAGTAGCATAACCCTGTAATTTCAAACTCCAGCATAATGAAAAGAGCCTCCAAAATCATCTTTTATCCAAGCTTGAGTTAGGGCGAACCTCCAACCCTAAAACCCACGCCTATCTCATGAGCCTTTTTTTTATTTAAATTTATTTTAAATACTTTTGCCTCCTAACTTGGGCGCCCAAGGAGCAAATGTTAAAATATGACATTTAAAAACAACTTAAAGTGATGATGCTAAGCGTCCAAGGTCACTTTATAAAGTGTCCCCTTTTAATTTTAAAATATAAAGTCACTTTATTAAGCACACATTACGAGACATAGATCAAATATTTAAAATGATTTCCTCAAAGTGACTTTATCATCTAAATATGCTGCACTAACAAGCCTGACCTGGTCCAATGTTCCAAAAATAGACTTACTATTTTTAGTAAGTACTAAAAATAGTAAGTTACCATCCAAAGGCTCAAACTAGAGAGTAACTGACACCGCACCAAGGCTCACTGTCGATAGTGAGCATCCAATTGCCCCCTGCTAAAAATAGAAACTCTCCCGGCAAACAACAACCCAAACAAGAACTGAGTCCATTAACTGAACCACCTAGCCAACAAGAACTCAGGAATTGGCTAGAGGTAATCTCCACTGCACAGAGGCTAGGAGGGGACATTACATGTTCGGGCTTTGCCACCCTAGAAAATCTGAAGTAGAACCTCCAACTTGCACAATTCGCCCCTTCAATCAGATCTCTAAATGCAGATGCAAAACTGAACATGAAAACTAGCAATTATCTCCATTGAAGCACATAGGAACCTCCGTCATGAAGTTCTCCCTTGAAGAAGCTAGGGTTTCGTCCAACTTCTCCTTAATGCAATATGCTGCTCAAAAGTGCAGACCAAAGTAGAAGAACAATTTTGAATGATGATGAAATGCTCCACAAGATCTTGTATTTATACATATTTCCCTCTTTATTCTCTATGCTGGCCGACCTAGTTAAATTTGCTATTAATTTTTTTTTTTTCCCCATCTCAAGGCTGACCTAGGAAGAAATATAAATGTTTTATTGTTGTTCTTCACAAGCCCGACCTGCATTTCCTTAACATGAGCCGACCTAGGAAAAAGGATTAAAAGAGGGGACATTACAATTTGTCTTCACACATTTAAGGATCACTGTATTTAATTTACTGCTCCTTCATTGTGAGATATCCCTACTAAATCTAACCCCAAAAACTCATTTTTCAGAGTGTTGACATTTCGTCAAACAATTGTTGTGCAAACTCATGAATTCTGATTTTCTTTCTGAGTTTTGTTTGATTGCTTTTGATGTTTGGTTGAGTGTTTTCAATGCCAATAACATAAAGGAAATGCATAGAACTGATATATAAATGATTACACAACATAAATTGATAAACCCACTTCCATTTATGCCATTAAATTAAAGATATAAGGTCTGATTAAAATGACAGTTATGTCTGATATGAAAATTATCAGACTGTAACAGCTCTATTAAACCCAATACAAATGAAAGATTTGAATACCCAATATGCCAATAACATACCCGTTCTATGCCAGCATGAAAATACAATGTATGAAGGCTGATATGAGCATGATAACAATGGTAGAAGACTGAAATAGAATGTGAAATATGCAGCTACAGGTCTGATCGTTGTTATGGAAGTGCTGATATGAAATTGGTTGCCAAAATCAACTTCAAATGCCCACGAAACCCCTTCCAAATGATGGTGCACCAACTAGAAATGGTACGGCTGGTATGGAAGATGTCAAATCCTCAATGTAAACTTGTCAAACGGCTGGAATAAATCTGCAATGATGATTGTGCCACAAACCCTAGGTGCACTTGGCCAAAAATTGTACAGCCAACAAGTAGAATGCAAACATGTGATAGTATTGGCCTGGTTGAGACTTGATCTATCAATGGCTGCACCTGATCTGAAGAAGTATGCTGATATAACACTGCTGCAAACTCAGGCCTGAAAAATTAAACGCATGAAACTCCTCCAATGAAGCCCAAACGAAGACCCAAGGTAGGTCCTCCTCAAAGGTGAACTGGGTTCTCGTCCAATTCACGATATCCCTTGGGAGTTTTTGTTCCCAGAAGATTGAAACCAAGCTGAAACCCTTTTCCAGAGCTGCAAACTTGCAAGTCTGATATGAAAAATGACAAATGAATGCCAAAATAGAAGCCCAAAATTCACTTTATAACCTCCCATGAGCTTTTTTATAAAAGATAATAAAATATTCCTCCTCAAGGGTCTTTTCCTCATCAAAAGAAAGGGCCACTTTTTAAAAACAACTTTGTTTCACTAGGATGGGGGCACTTTTCACTATTCACTTTATAATTCTCTGTTACTATTCACTTTTACTATTCCATTAAAGCAAACTTTAATATTTTCAATTTATCCCTAGATTCAACAACTGAACTCCAAACTGAAAGGCTCGTAAAGCTCCTGGCTAGGCTCCGCATCCCTCGATTGGGTCCCCTAACCATACTGTTGACCTATGGGAACCCTAATAGTAGGCCAACCTCGGCTAGTCTGAGTTGCCTAAGGAAGGGACATTACACATTGATATTCATTGTTTCATTGTCTTAATCACTGCCTCTTTGATTATTTTATGTAATATTAAATTGTTAATATGTTTTTAATATTTTATTCTGTTTCATTTTATTTACTCATTTATGTTTTTTATATAATATATAAATTGAATTTTATTATAAATATATTTATTTATCTATATTATATTATAATGATTATTATTAAAGTAATATTTATATTATTTATATTTATATTTTAGTATTTATACTGTTTTTTTTTTTTTATTTGTATTTCAACGCTTAGTTATTTCGGTGTTCTATTTGGGGGCATGACATATATGTTCTTAGTTTTTGTAGTTCCCAAAGAGATTACTTCAAAGATCAACGGTATCTGCAGATCCTTTCAGTGACAGAAAATTCCCATTCATAAAATGGGACAAAGTTTGGTATCTCAAACCTCAAGGTGGGGCTGGATTGAAAGAGTTGTCTTCACAATCAAGTGCAAAATGGCTTGGCACTTCTTCCTTAATCAGCATCATTCATGAAGCTAACTTCTGAAAGACAAATATATGAGATTCACCAGACACGATGACTCTTTTTAAGTCT
Source organism: Sequoia sempervirens (assembly GCA_007258455.2). Lineage (NCBI taxonomy): Eukaryota > Viridiplantae > Streptophyta > Pinopsida > Cupressales > Cupressaceae > Sequoia > Sequoia sempervirens. The sequence continues at coordinate 1,031 of VDFB02380944.1, read as the reverse complement.
GATAATCAGTAATCTTGTGCAGGGTTCTGTTATATGGAATTTTGAAAATTCTTCTAAAAAATTGATTGCAGACCACCTATATTGGGATGTTTGTGACAGTTGTATCAAGTTCTTCTGGAAGGATTCATGGTTGGGCTCCCTCTGATTGAATCTCTTCCAGATATTGTAGATATGAGAATCTTCTTATCTTTGTCCTAGGTAGTTTATCTTTGTCCTAGGTAGTTAGGATTAAAGATTATTGGCTGAACAAGTATGTGGATTAGGTTTGATCAAGAGAGTGGAAAGACATTTTGAAAATCCCTGTCCCTAAGAGCAAAAAGATTTTCTTCAGAATTGCCTGAAACCTTTGAGGATCCCATATCTGTTGAGAGAAGATGAGGTGATATGGTTTGGTAACACGATGGAAGCTTATTTGGTCAAGTCTGTCTTCCCTATCCTTTGCAACAAAGATCTACCATTGCTCTCTAAATGGCTGATGGATCTTGTCTGGTGCAGTGAGGCACCACCTAAGTGCAACCCTTCCAACAGGTTGACAAGTGTGAACAAAATTCTGACCTTTGACAATCTAGCAGGCAAAACACATCCATTAGCAGGCAAAACACGTTCATTTAAAGTAAAGAGGCAGCAAGAACATATACATGACTTACAGACTCTAGCAGGTGGAGTAGCTTGAAAGTGTGAAAAAGTGCCTCAACAATAATTCCAAGTATAACATGGACATGTTGAACTCTCTGCTGGTGGAGTTGAAAGTTTGCAACAACCAAATGAAAGTCATTGATGAATGATATGTTGTCAAGCATATTTCCCAGCCACTGCCTTTCAACTTCAACAATTGTTTGGTAAGCCTAAGCTTACAGAACCTCCAGAGCAAGAGATGGATAGAGCAAGAGATGGATATTATTTTGTGCATAGTTTTGATGAATTGAGAAGGCAGATAACAATGCCCAGTTTTGCAAAATTTGTGTGTAAAGATAAGAATGTCAAGGAAGTACAATTGAAAAGCTGCAAGGGCAGAACAACCTTTCTGGAGT
>VDFB02380943.1:0-27536 GCA_007258455.2 Sequoia sempervirens | reverse complement strand
TGCAGAACGAAACATGTACATGTTTTGCATAGGACAAAACATGTACATGCTTTTTAAAATAAATTGTTGATTCATGAATCATGTAGAAAAAATGAAATTATTAAAGAGGGGATAAAACTAAAATTACCGAGTATCTTATTTTTGAGGAAATTAATATGAACTTCAATTCTTAATGTACCTTCAATAAAAAATCTATGTACATATTTATCCTTTTCATTTAAGGAATATTTTCATTAATCAAGTATAGCGGGTATATATAGTTTAAATTTAAAATTGGGAAATTATGTATTTATGTATGTATTTAAGTATTACTATTGATATCTAAAATCTATTGTTACTTTCTCACTTCGATAATATACATGCCAACATTAAATCATAAATCAAACAAGATAATAATTGGTTAATATAAGCATTATAAGTGTGAGTTTAATTAGCTTTCATTTTTGCAATAGGAGGATTTTAAGACAGTTCTATTATAGAGTTAAGCCATCCACTTACGTAAAAATAATAATAATACCTCTTTTGTAGTAAGATTGTTTGAAGTAAATTAGTCCTCTTAAGTGGTTTCCCTTTAGTAAACCATAAGGATGACCTTCGGTAATAATCCATAGATAGTTTTTATAATGAATTGATAAACACTATATATATCTAGATTTTGATCTACTCACTATATTTTATAGTTAGCCTTATAGAATTGTATAATATATTAGCATTATGCTAAAGGTGAGCATGTTTTTTCCTACACTAAAAGAATCATGTTCTTGAATCTAACTATCTAGCACTCTCTCCTTTCACCTCAATATCTAACTATCTCTGCATCTCTCTAAGCATCATGTTCTTGATGGTTTATGATGGAGAGTTGAGAGTTGAGGGTTTAGGGATTAAATTTAATTATGTAGGTTTTAGTGTTAAATTATTAATATTGGGTTTTAGGGTTTAACATATAGGGTATAAGGCTTATGTATTAGGGTTTATATAGTAGGGTGTAGGGTTTATAGTTGATGATATAGGGTATAGGTTATAGGGATGAGATTATAAGATTGAGTTATAATATTTAGGTTTGAGGGTATAGGAACCTTGAGGTGTGAAGGTATAAGGTTTACGGTAGAGTGTATAGGTTTTATGACCTAGGGTTGAGTGTAGGGTATAGAGTTGAGGGTATATGATATAGTGTATAAGGTTGAGGGTATATCATTTAGGATTGAGTGTATAGGTTGAGGGTTCATCCCCTTGGATTTAGGGCCTAGGGTTGAGCGATATGGTTTAGGGTTGAGGGTATATGATATAGGGTTTAGAGTTGAGTGTATATGGTTGAGGGTTTATTATATAGGCCTTAGGGTCCAAGGTTGAGAGATAGGGTTTAGGGTCAAGAGGGTATATGGTATAGGGTTGAGGGTCAAGGTTTTAGATTATAGGCTTTAAGGCCTAGGGTCGAGAGATAGGGTTTAGGGTTGAGAGTATATGGTATAAGGTTTATGGTTGAGGGTATAGGGTATGGGGTTTAGGGTTGAGGGTATAGAGTTTAGGGTTAAGTATATGGTTAAGGGTTCAACCTATTGGCATTAGTTCCTATGGTTGAGGGATAAGGTTTAGGGAACTGATGGTATAGGTTACATGGTTTTAGGTTATGTGTATAGAGTTTAGGGTTGAAGGTATAAGGTCTAGGGTAGAGTGTACAGGCTTTATGACCTAGGGATAAGTGTAGGGTTTAGGGTTGATGGTATAGGGTATCTAGGGTTTAGGGTTATGGGTATAGCATTTAGGGTTAAGTTTATAGGTGTTAGGGTTAAGTGCATAGGGTTTTGTTAATTTAAATCTATTGTAAGCCCAAAAATAAGAAAAGCACGTATATATCTTATTAAGTTAAAATCACGTATGTGTTTTGTAAAGATATATAAATCACCTAGGGGTTGGGGCATCTAGGTCAACTAGATCAAGAAGGTCGAGGAGATCAGCTAGATCAAGGAGGTCAAGGAGAGAAATTAGACGATGATTAGGAATGACTTATGTTAATGATGATTATGATATCAATGTACTAATAATGATTTTTGTAAGGTGTATGTGATTTATGACATATGCAGGTGAATATTAATGTAGATATGTTTATGTGTGGTTTAAAATGAATCTAGAATGTATCTAATGAAGAATTTGTATGTATGTTGTGGATATGAAATATAATAAACATGTAAGATGGTAAGATTCTTAGAATAACAAATCTAAACACTTAAGATGAAAAGGAAATGATGATAAGATGATTAAAATAACAAATCTAAACACTTAAGATGAAAATGAAATGATGATATGCTTAGAATAACACTCTAAACACTTCAGGTAAAAATGCAATGATGATAAGATGCTTTGAATAACACATATAAACACTTCAGACAAAAAATGCAATGATGATAAGATGCTTAAAATAGCAAATATAAAAAATTAAGATGAAAATGCAATTATGAGAAGATGCTTAGAATAAAAAATCTAAAGACTTAGGACAAAAAACTAATGATGAGATGAACTGAATGGAGATGAAGACCAGGCGACCATATTAGTACATTGAGTGTAGAGACATATGGAAGAAATAGAGAATGAATGTGCACATACAATCCATGTTTAGGAAAGAGAAAAATGATGGTGATGAGAAATAAGGGATGAGACAGGATTAGGTTTATCTAGAATGCAATAATTGAATTGCAATGTAGAGAGCACTTAATTTGATATTGTATGTGGTACTATGCATATGATTGGCACAAAAAACACATAGGTTGAGAGTATATCATTTAGGATTGAGTGCATGGGGGATCAAGGGTTCATCCTATAAGCTTTAGGGCCTAGGGTTGAGGGATATGGTTTAGGGTTGAGGATATATGATATAAGTGTGAATGTCTAGTCTAGACCTGCTCCAACATGATCAAACAATCAAACATTAGTCAATAAACAAGTATATAACAAACATTCCCCATGAAATTCATTCAAACACAATGAACAAGAAAACAAAGTAAAATATCCAATGAAAACTAATGAAATCTTATTAAAAAATGCTCAAACTAGCATCCCATGGGGGAATTGGTGCTTCTTTGATGTGGAAAGACGCCCCTTCCCAATTCCTTGATAAACTTGATGATGATTGGTTGATCCTTGATGAAAATTGTCAATAACCTAGCTATGAATGATGAAATCTATGAAAACTTGGATGGAAATGTGGATGAACTTGCTCAAATATGTAGATAGTAACCTTGCATGAAGTTGTGGATCCCAAATCAATAGAGAAGTCTTGTATTTATAGGAAAGAAGGATGGATGAATGAGAAATATGAAGAATATGGGATTAAACTTGAACCAATGGCATTGTGCCACTTGTCAATATACTAATGAAGAGAGGTGGAGCACATTTTGAACAATGTGCATGTTAAATGCATGTAGGTGGAATTTGAAATTCAAAAGATGGCTTGTGGAGGAAGAGTTGTAAGAGGAGTTAATGCCAAGTTGGCTCAAGAAGAAGGACATGTAGGAGCCTTAAATGACATGTTGGAGGACAAAAGTCCTTTGGGAGGGAGATTTCAAATTGATGGAATATTCCAAAGATATGCCATATTTGAATGAAAATAGAGGAATTAATAAATCAAATAAATTGATTTACATGTGCAAGTTGCAAAAGCTAGAGGATTGGAGGATTAGTGTTAGGAGTTAATTAGAATTTAATTAACTTAGATGGAATTAGTTGATATGACATTTGATTTAAATAATTAGATTTATTAAATCATATGAGAGGATATTTCAGAGATTAGTGATTTAATTAGATAAATTTGATTTATTCAATTAAATGAAGAACATTAGATTTAATCAAATAAAGTTGATTTATTTAATTAAGAGAGATGACTTTAGAATTTAATCAAATAAAATGATTTATTTAATCAAAAGAGGAAGATTAGGATTTAATTAAATAAAATGATTTATTTAATTAAAAGAAGATATTTAATCAAATGAAGTTGATTTATTTAATTAAAAGAGGAATCTTGATGAATTAATTAAATAAGGATTATTCAATTAATTGGTTAGTAAAAAAGTGATTAATGAAGAATTGGTGTTAGTGAATCAGAATCGAGTGTACGATATCAATCAAGATAATTTGAACGTCTAAATTTTTCCCCTCTTTGAAGCAATGTACTTGCTGTGTTGGTTCAAAGAATAACCTTGCTGAGATCAAAATTCAAAAAAATTATAATTTTTTGAATGCCCCACTGCTGCCCCAGCGAGAAGAATTATACTAGTATACTGCCCCCTCAAGAGATTGGACGAAAATTTAGATTTTTGGGTGATTTCTCGAGAAAAAAGGACAAGCTGCCCAACGGGTCCAGAAAGGCTCCAAGATGCTAAAAATATGCCAAGATGCGAAACGAGCTTCGGTTGGGAAAAAATGGTGACGAGGGTATAAAACCTTAGTTTGACAGCTAAAAAGGGGCAAAAAACCCTAATTTTCATGCTTAAATAGCCTTGGAGGGGTCACTTTCCAATCATTTTTTCATTCACACCTTCAGAATTCTAGCTTTTTGAGCCTCAATTCTCAGAATGGTGCAATGAGTGCTTCCCCGACACACTTCTAAGCGAGTCCGAGTGTACCAGAGACCTCTAGGCGTAGGACCCGCGATATGTGACCCTAACTTGACTTTGAGTTTTGATTTTTAGGCACATTTATTATGTTCTTAAAGGTCAAAGTCTCTAGCGTCACTTTATAGTGACACTAAAAGTGCAAAATCAGCAACGCTAGGGCTCAAATAGTGCCACTTGTGTGAATTGAGATGTCGATCGCACTTGGCTTTCTTAGGGTTCCAAACTCCAAATGGCGACACCATTGTCAACAATGATGCCATTGTCTAGTTTAAGATTAGGGTTTCTAGGTCAAAGGGGCCCGTTGTTGTAAATAGTGACGTTGCGACTTGGTTTGCATTTTCAAAGGGTCTAGCGTCATTATTTGGAGTTTTCAAATGGCGATGCCTTTCCAAATAGAGACACATTCGTTGTTCTTATGTCAAAAATTCCAAATGCGGTCATATTTTTTTACGAATTTTGACGTTATAGCTTCATGAGTGCAGGAGATTAGAGAGCATGTGACCACGCCGCAGCATCAAACCTGGTGTTGAGAAATTGAGCAATTTGCATGAGTTACGATAGTAGCACTTGGGGGAGATTGGTTTCTGGTATGTTGCTTATGCGCCCATTGTCTAGACCCACCTAGAGATGATGGATGCACTGGTTGAGAGGTGGCATAGTGAGACCTCGTCCTTTCACCTTCCTATTGACGAGGCGACTGTTACATTGGAGGACATATGGCACAGACCTTTATGCTCTGTAATTCATGGTGATCGAAAGTGATCCCATGATGGTGATTCCAACAGGACGCGGTGATTTGAGATAATGGAGGTTGAGGACTCTCAAGACTTTTGATGGCTAGATTGATTTTAGAGTATTGCTGCAGGCTCCAAAAGCCAACTTTTGACTAATTGTTGCTGTAATTATATGTGGACTAGTAGCCCGCACGCTGAGGTCGATATTTCCAACCTGGGATGGGGCCCCCGGCCCTAGGAGAGGATGCTTTATGAGGACATTGTTTCCTTGGGACCGCTGATTGCCCCATTATATCATGATCCGCGACGAAGCCTTTTCCTACTATGATAGCAGAGTGATTGGTACCGACGTGACATTATTGCACATCTAGGCCTGGAAGCATATTGTTTTGCTCCAACCGATGGTCACTATGGTCGATGTAGAGCTTGATGATCCAACAGTTTGGAGATACAAGGGTGGTATTACCTTGAGGCACACATGATGGTTAGGTCTACCCCACTGGCGCAGAGTCATAGATGAGATGACAATGTTCACCTAGAGGCCTTGGTTACAGATGCTTGCTTGGTATGATGACGTGCAACAGTTATTCTATGCTCGGAGCAGGATCGACATGGGCATGAGTAATATTAATGATAGAATGCTACTCTAATTAGATAGGTAGCCCTACGCTTCTAGACGTTTAGATTGGCCCGATGATCAATATGTGGCCATCTCTGCCTGGACATCCAAAGAGACCACATGGGGATGAACGATTGCAACATCCGACATAGTTTACAACTTTCGATAGTTGGTAGCTAGGCCATGGGCCTATGATCAGGGATAGGTAGATCTAGGAACTACACGTGCATATGATGATTGGTTTAGACCCCTAGTACAACTGATAGTTCCAAGGGTAGCGATTCCATGGCGGAGACCCCGAGGTAGGACCACTAGGAGAGTGTAGGCAAGACAAGTTTCTAGAGCACTTGGGAGAGGTGGGCCACCTCCCCATTAGCCAGATTAGCTGAGAGATCAACAGAGGGATGCCTTGAGAGATCAATAGAGGGACCAACAGCCTCCCCAACCACCTCAACCACTATAGCCAGACCCACGGGATGCCTAGATACAACAGTTACAGGGGCAGGTTTAGGGGCTTCAGGAATAGTTGCAGATGATTACAATAGAGAGAGACCAGGCTAGACAGCAGGTCCAAACCCTCACCATAGAGAGAGATCATGAGTGCCAGTAGAGGTAGGCAACAGAGTTGCAGCTGGCCCAGGAGGTCGGCCGGACGCAACAACTGGAGAGTATGGCTACTTCGTCTTAGGGGAGGATATTGCCTATGTGGATGTAGCGTGATGCCGTTAGAGAGGCAGAGTATTATAGATTCCATTATTGGTAGACTGTACCTTCGACTACTCAGGTGTCAGATTATTCTCAGCAAACAGAGGTGAGACGGGTAGAGGACCAAGCAGAGAGGCATCCGGGTGAGGGGAGCAGCCATCAGGGCTAGCTACTGCACAATTTTTTTATCGACATTTGATTCTTTTTGGGACTCACAGGATTCATTTTTTGATATCCTTGTGGCTTTGTACACTGATTGATATACATACGCATGATTCAGATTTGTACCATGATAGTGATGATTTTTTGATATATATATGATATGATTGATTTATGATGTGACGTGTCTACTTTATTTATGCTTTATGGATGGATGCATATGATGTTCTATATGTGATGTGATTCTATATGATATGATGTGATGTATGATTATGTAAATGTTCATGGATGTATTTCCTTTATGTATTATTTCTATGCACTTTTATGATGATGATGTATGGATGCAAATGTGTATGATATGCAAATGATTTTAATATGCTTAGACTAATAGATCTATATTATGCCCCAAATGGATGATGTTATATGTTATGATTATGAGATTTATGGGATGTTATGACATGCTTCTTATCTTTTTTAGTATCTTTTTCATGTATGATATGCATATATGGATATATAATGATACCTATATGATTATGCAATGGATGGAAATGTATGGTTTATGAGATGCTTATAATAACCAATCTATATTATGATGCAAATGATGTAAATGCAATACATGTGAAATGATCAATGTTTCCTATTATATATGATATGAATGATATGCTACATGCTGATGGTTTGTGGATGCATTGGTGATGTTTTGATTAACTATCATGATAACATGTTAGCACAGAGAGAAGAAAAAATAAATGAGATGATGACAAGAGGATCCAACAAGTCCATGATTTGACGAGACTTTATTAGAGATGAGGCTGAATGATGATGATGTATTGTTTATCTGGAATTGGAATTTTAAAAGGGCTTACTTACCTTATGTTTGATAACACACAGGCACAATGCATCAAGGTATAAAGAACTAGGATGGCATTGTGCCTAGTGTGATGGACTTTGACTCGACAATCAGATAGGAGTATCCTTGTTCACACCTAGCATATGAAACCTTATTATTTAAAATACAGTTAAGATATTTCAAATAGTTCGAACCAAAACATAGAAAATAAAGCCTTCCTATGTGGTCAACAAGACACCTAAAACACCCTCCCTACAGACCAAACAAAGTAAGCATGAACAAAGTTATATTTCAAGAGTATCCAGTAAGCACAACAAACAAAAGATAATGATCGTTGCCCCATTCCCTTCTCTCTAAATCACTTTGATCAGACATCTTCGAGAGGTCATTGGAATGAGTGCCATAAGATAAGTCAAAAGACAAAAATCAAGTAAACAAACAAGCTAATGTTATTCATACCTCTAGCCAAGACTAAATTACAGTGATGCCTAATGTTGATGTCCATTGTAGGAAGGATGCATCCTAGGACATGATGTTATCATATAATTTTGGGATTGACTGGATGATGGGTAATTAATGTCAGGAATTGACCAACTTGTTTACCTACTGACCTAGACTTGAGACCTTGACGTTTGATTTTTCATTTGTAACCCACTAGACTTGTTTCTGATTGCCTCACCAAAGGTTGAGGGTGACGATGATTTATTATGAGTGGATGCTTATTGCGGATGAAAGCGAAATGAGATAGATGGATTTTTTCAAATATTTGGACGCTTTTGATGTTTTGAAATGTTTTGAGGCCATTTTTGGTATTTTTCAAGATGTTTTACAAATGTTTTGATTTTCAAAATTTCTAATGTTTTTGTGTTTTCTGAGATTTTGACCAAGAACCTAACCTAAAGACCTATTCTAGGGGCTCGAGGGCTGATCAAAGATTAGCCTTTCCTACGTTATACACATAGAGATCACGTAGTTCAACTGACATAGACTCATTTATTGATGAGATATGAACAAACAGATTGCCAGTTTATTATGACAAATTCCTAAAGGACTGACCTAAGGTGTCTCAGGGGCACATTGATGATGGCCTTGCCTACGTTCAAAGCTCAGAGACCCATAGTTGAAAAAGACAACTCTATTTTTGAATTTTTCTAACTTTTTGACCTATTTTTAGATTTGTGACATGTTTTAGATGTTTTTGGGGTTTTTTGATTTTTTGAATGTTTTTGGATTTTTTGTTTTTTAAGGAAGACTTCAAGAATATACATGAATCCGATCCGATGCAGGTAAAAGAACATGCCCCCAACATGATGCAGTAGAATAATTCAATATAGGTAGGACAAACTAACCTTATGCATGGGCCAAGTAGTACTAGGAGGGATCATGATACAAACAAAAGATCAAGATATGATGCAGACGTGGATGGGTGATGGATGGAGATATAAAATGTGACAGATGGATGATGCAGAACGAGCCACAAAGATCATGGTGGATGGAAAGTGCTTATTTAAACGAGGCACCTGTTTTCTAGGTTTTCACCAGGGTACTTGCCCAAAGCGCCACCGAAGTGGTTTTCACTAGAGGACAATTTTTTTTCTTTACTATTTTCAATCCTTTTTCTGATTTTTTTAGATTTTTGGATTTACACCCTAGAAAGTTTAGGCATAAAACCTTTTGAGATGGGAGCTATTCATAGGCTCCTATAGAGGTTCACCTTCAGGGGTTGATAACTGATATGCTCCTGGTTTGTAGCTTGTTGTGATGATAAAGGGTCCCAACTAGTTGATGAGCCTAGTTTTTGTTCTAGTTTTGGGTAGAATCTATAGTCTATTTGCTCATAGATGTCATGGAATTTAATGCTTAAGTGTTGGTATTGGCATAATTTTTCCCTCAAACCATTGACATTTGATATTATCCTATCTCTGCAAGCTTTAATGATATTTGGCATAATATGTGGGTCATCTATATTGATTTTGCATGTGATTAATGAATGTTTCTTAGAAGTGGTTATAGATGTGCAGTTATTATGTGTACTGACCTTGACATGCAAATTTAATACGCCAAGTTGAGGAAGACACTGCTAGTTGGGCATGCACCATAACGTCTAGCTGAGAAATTGCTCCAAGTCAAAGGCAACCGATAGCAAAGATTCTTCATGCAACTGAACGTAACCACTTTGTAGTGGACCTTAATGATTGAGCATGCATGGGTGTTACTGCTATACTGGATCTGCGCTTGACTTGCATGTATGACCATATTCCATGCATGCATAACCGCCATCACTCCACTTTCCCCTGTTTTCCCTAAATGGCGTCCTCCCAGTCGTGGAGTTGACTGCCTTGTTTAGTTGTAGTATAAATAATGATTTGATGCTCCTTCTTCAGGAGGTTGCACGATTTGACATTGTACTCTCATTCTCAAGTTTTAGTAATATAGATACAGTACTCTTTGTATGCATGATTTATAGTGAATAAAATAAAGTTCTGAGTTCGAGTTAGTTTAAAGGATACTTATCCAAGGGGGCCCACTTGGTGAGTAATCCGTCTTCTTAGTTTAGCATTAGTTTAGTATTACTTTTTGTTTAGTACTTAGTTAGAAATCTAGCATCGACTGTTCCTACAACCACTAGAATTCCATTCTGTGACTGTTCCTGCAACCAAAACAAACAGAGTAGTCTCCTATTTCTCACTTAAATTTTCATTCTTTCCCTACATTTCAGCTTAGCATAGTTGTTGGTTGATATTCAACATTTGCTTTATTTCCTTTTAAGCAATTTACTTTTAGTGTTGCAATTCTTAGCTGTAGAGTGCAATGACTACTTGAGCCCCTAGTGCACATACTGTTCTAACCCATTTCGAGTTCATGTCCTTGGGTTGACAAGTTAAATGCACCTTCATGATGATTGAATAGCTATTCAGGTTAGATGTCCAGTCTTTGAATCATGGTTGTAAAGGCTTAGTTATTTGAATCATTGTAGGAGGCCAACATTTTTGGCACTGTTGTCAGGGATGGTGTCAAGCTAGGAAGTCTCTTGGAGTCATTGGTAGTTTTTCTTGTTGTAGTGTTTCTAAAAGTTGTTCTTAGCATATCCTCACTTAGTAAGTAATGAACCCCCTGATTCTTTACCAATTCTTTGTGTGAGTTGATTGATAGTGAGTGATACCGCATGCATAGAGGAAGGAGAAGGGATTCTTATGAGAGATTTATTCCTAACAATCATCATCCATTTCAGCTAGTTGAGTACCATAACCTGCCAGAAGAAGAGGAATAAGAAGATCCACACCCTTTTGCTAATGCATATCCTGATCTAACTAGCTCTGAAGTCTCCTCAGAAGATCAAAATCAGCTTGAGAACCCCTTAGAACCACATCAAGTAGCTATGGGTGATGCAAATAGGAATAGACCAAACCAACCAGCTTTTCCTTTCACCATTTCCCATCAAAATGAAGTTGAAAACATCAAGAACATTCCTGCCTCAACACTCCCCAATTTTTATGGACTTGTGACAGAAGACCCTGATACCTTCTTATTTGAGTTTGACATACTCTGCAGGAGTTATGATTACACTACTGATTCCCATAGGCTTAAGTTATTTCCCACCACTTTGAAAGAGGCTGCATTAAGATGGTTCATGAACCTAGGCATGGATACTATGGAAACTTGGAAGACATGAAGATGAAATTCCTTGAGAAGTACAAGGAATACTGTAGGGGTAGTGACATGAGAGGAGGTGAAATTTTTAGGATGCATCAGAAGGAAGATGAGATCCTGGAATATTACATTGCAAGGTTCTTATTTTTCCTACAAAACTCCCCACACCATGCACTTAACGAGGAATAAAACAAGTTTCTTTTCCTCAGAGGAATCAATGAAAATTGCACTGATGCTTTGGACCTCATGCAGGAGGAGACATCTCCCAAGTTCCTTGGGAGGATATCAAGAAAATATACTAGAATTACTTTAGGGCAGCTTCAAAGAAAGGTAGAGTTTATCAATCTTCCATGGGTAAGCCAACTACTGGTGGAGTTTCAAGAATGGAGATTACTCATTTGTTGGCAGACTTCAAGAAATATATTATCAACAATCTAGCTACTTAGATAGATACACTTCAGGCCAAAAATAAGCAAAAAGAGATAGAGATGATGTTGATAGAGTATTGTCCTCACTGCAAACAAAAGGACTATAGATGTAAGATGGTAGCTAACCTGGAAAGCAAGAAAATTTCACCTGAGTTCAATCCTATTCAGATTGAAGAAGACCAAGTCTATTATGTTGCACAAAGGAAGGCTTGGGATCCAATACAAGGTATGCCACCAGATCCACTATCCTATGTTGGGCCATATTTTAACTCGTATTCATCTGGTAACCAATGGTAGCCTCCATATCCACCCAGTTATGGAGGATATCCAACACAGTCTTTGAGTAACCCTCCAAATGCTTGGCCCAATCATTAGAGTTCTCCACCTTAGTGGAAACAACCTTAGGGGAATTGGCAACAATTTCAAGGGCACTCGCAACCACCTACAAGAAATTGGAAACAAACAAATCAATGGAGAGGAGGATAAAAATGGCCTACCTAGACAACTAGTTACATGCAACCACCTTCTTAGGCCCAACAACCTGCTCTAATGCCTCCACCTACTAATCCAAGCTCAAATGCACCTAAATCAACTCAGCCACCAGCTCAACCCACACCCAATCCTAATAACAAACCACAACAACAACCTACATACTCTACTAATTCAAATCAATTCCCTGCATATGTTGTGAGTGTAGGTGACATCCATTTGCGTTCAGGAACTACTCTATCAGGCCCTCCCAAGCCAATTATCACTAAAATTCTTGTGGAAGAGGAGGAGGATCCTCTGAATGATCCTATTTAGCCAAGTGCACCTAACATTCCTGAACTAGTTCAAGCCAAGTAGACTGAACAAGAACCACCCTTCCCTCAGAGATTGGAAGTTGCCAAGAAGAAAGAAGAAAAGGAGGATACCACTTTTGACATCTTGGATCAGCTAAATCATATATGTGTTCAGATACCCCTATTTCAAGCCATCAAGGATGTTCCAATCTATGACAAAGCTATCAAGGAAGCTTGTCTTAAGAAGCCATGAAGGAAGAAGAGAGACCCAACTACAGTTCATGTGGTGGGCCAGCTAGCTGATATCATGCTGGGAAAAGTGACTATTCTCAAGTATAATGACCCAGGTAGTCTTGTAGTAGCAATTGTCATAAATAAGATCCAAGTGAAGAATGCTCTGATTGATTTAGGGGCAGCAATCAATGAGATGAACAAAGACATCCTGCAACAACTAAATATTGCAAGTATGAGATCTACTCCTACTGTCCTGCAACTTGCTGATAGCTCTACTGTTAAGCCTGATGGTGCAGTGGAGGATCTTGTGGTAGTTCTAGACTCCTGGGAATACCCAACAAATTTTATTATTCTTTCTCCTAAGGCTACACTCGACGGGTATCCCATCATTCTTGGAAGGACTTGGTTGGTAACTGCAGATGCATACATTGGATTTCGGTCAGGTGACATGACCTTTTCAGATGGAAGGAGTACTAAAATTTTTGTTCTCTATCCACCTGCTCAGCCATCTCATGCTGAAGAAAATTTTGTATGGCCACAAGTTGGTGAAGAGGCCGAGGAAGTTAATTTTGTGGCACAACTTATGATGATAGGAAGAAGCTCTTTCATGCAGATCCAATATTAGGATGAAGTGTTGGCTAATCTCATTCAAAACCATTATGAAGTGGAAGAAACATCATCTTCTACTGGCCTATCACTGGGTCTTCCTCAAGCATCCACTATTCTTGCGCATATTCTTCCTATAGACGATCTCTCAAGAACCATCGTTTGCAAACAATTTTTTAGAGCAAATGTGCTGACCATACATTGCTGCCATATGAACTAAAGGTGTCATGTATTAATGAATCATCCATAATAGAGTTAACTGCACAAGTCCAGGTATTAGAAGGAAAATATCTGAATGTTAATAGTAAATTGAATGAAGTGGAACAACTATTATTGGAAAACCTATTAAGGGCCCATCAACATGCATTTGCATGGGATTATCATGATATCAAGGGACTGGATCCTAAACTTTGTACCCACATAATTTATATCAAAGATGATTGCACTCCAATAAGACAACCACAAAGAAGGATTAACCCTGCACTAAGAGAAATTGTAAAAGGAGAACTATATAAATTGCTAGATGCAGGATTTATCTACCCCATTTCAGATAGTCAGTGGGTATCTCCATTAGTGATTGTGCCCAAGAAAGGAGGGAAATGGTGAGTTTGTGTTGATTATAGAGAACTTAACACTGCCACAAAGAAGGACCATTTTCCTTTACCCTTCATTGATTAAGTTTTGGACACACTTGCAGGAAAGCAATACTTCTCTTTTCTAGATGGATTCAGCGGCTACAACCAGATATAAATTACACCAGAAGACTAGGAGAAGACCACATTTACCTGTCCATGGGGGACCTATTCCTATTCGGTACTCCCATTTGGCTTGTGCAATGTACCTGCAACTTTCCAGAGGGCAGTCATTAGCATATTCTCAAGCATTTCTCATGATTTCATGGAGATTTATATGGACAACTTCACCACTTATGGTGTTGATTTTAATCAAGCATTGGAGAATCTCAAGAGAGTCCTACAGAGATGTGAAGACCAAAAATTGTCCTTAATTAGTGAAAATTGCTTCATGATGATGCAAGAGGGTGTAGTTCTTGGCCACTACATCTCCCCAAAGGGAATTCAAGTAGATCCCGCAAAAATTGAGGTAATAAAAATTTTCCTACACCTACAAAAAAAAAGGATGTTAGGAGTTTCTTGGGTTATGCATGATATTATAGGTGATTCATCAAGGATTTGAGCAAGGTAGTAGCACTATTGTATACCCTTCTCACTAAAGATGTTGAATTTCAGTGGACTAAAGCTTGTGATAAGGAATTTCTGACTTGAAGGCAACTTTGACTCATGCTCTTGTACTCAAGGGACCCAATTGGGAGCTTCCTTTCCACATCCACATTGATGCATTAGATTATGCCATAGGAGCAGTCTTAGGAAAAAAAGAGGGAGTTATTGAAAATGCTATTTATTTTTTCAGCAAAAATTTGCAAGGAGCTTAATTCAATTATACAGTGACAGAGAAAGAGATGCTGGCAGTAATCTATGCACTGAAAAAATTCAGACATTACATAATGGGCTACAAAATCTTTGTGCACACTAATCATGCAGCCATTAGGTATCTCATGAATAAACCTTTGATCATAGGTAGATTGGAAAGATGGTTATTATTGATGCAGGATTTTGATATAACCATTGTGGATGATATAACCATTGTGGATAAGCCAGGGAAGACTAATATTGTTGTAGATTTTCTTTCAAGGCTGACTACATCATAATACAATCAACCCATAGATGACTCTTTTCCTAATGAGAATCTATTCTCGATGTAAAAAATACCCTGGTATGCTAACATAGCCAATTACTTGGTTATAGGTAGAGTTCCTTCACTTCTCCCCAAAAGAGAAAAGGTAACTCATTGAAAAATATTTTCCTTTCTCTTGGATTGTTGGATGTTCATTTTATATTGGACCAGACCATGTCATGAGAAGATGTGTGAGAGAAGATGAGACATATGACATTTTGCATGCATGTCACAATAAACCATGTGGAGGACACTTTGCAACCAAAAGGACATCAATGAATGTTTTGAACACAGGGGTATTACTGGCCAACACTCCACAAGGATGCAAGAAGGTGTACCAAAATGTGACAAATGTCAAAGAATGGGTAGACCAACCAGATTGATGAGATGCCACTTTTCCCCCATATAGTAATCACTCCCTTTGACAAGTGGGGATTGGATTTTGTGGGACCAATTGACCCTCCATCAAATGGTAAGCCTTATATATTGGTGTAAACACCTAAATTTGGACACTTACATTTGTCCAAATTTGTCCCTTTTCATCTAAACATCTTCTTATCTGCATTAATTAGGTAATATGCTATTATCTAAGTAATATCCTTAAATTCCTCTAAATCCCTAAGGTATTCAGTTAATAATTAAATACCTTACCCCTTAATCCCCTTTTCATCAAATGAATTAAATAAATATGACATTTATTTAATTCCTCACATGTCACATCACTTTTCCTTAATCCTAATCAACCTCCTAATCCCTTCATTAAGGATGTGCACATGTTTAATCCTTGATTAGGATGTGTTACATCCTCCAAATTTTTCAAGTTGGATTCTAATCTTCCTTAACCACTAATCATCTTCTAACACTGATCAATTAAGCCTAATAAGTACCTTGGTCAACACTTCCCATCCCCCAAGGAATTTTTAATTCCTTTTTATTCATCCAAGACTCCTCTCTTTCCCATGTGAATTTTTAATTCACTTTTATTCTTCCAAGATTCTCCTTATCCCCATGCAAGTTCTAGAACCTTTGACTTGTCACATCACTCACATGTGAAAATTTTTTCTAGAATCTTTGACTTGTCACATCAGTCACATATGGGTAAGTACTTACCTTTTTACGAACCTTGTCTTATCCAAGGTACTTCTCACCTCTCTTTTTTGGAACCTTGTATTATTCACAAGATCTCTCAATCATGTGAATTTTAAATTCACTTTTATTTCACCCAAGATTCTCCTCTCCCCCATGTGATCATTGAGAGGTCACATCACCCTTATTCCAAGGTACTTACAAGTACCTTCCCATCACATGCCATCTTCCACCTCATGTGTCCTTATCCATCTTGCCCTTGGTGGAAATATCTCAACCGTCTGTTTCCCTAGGGTTTCTCTCCATAAAATGAAGGATTTTTCCTTCATTTTGATTATTATGCATTCTCATTCATTCAACACTTGCAACTCAACCAACTTCATCTCTCAAGCTACTACTTACATCTTCTTGTATCCACCATTGTTGCATAACTTAAGCTTTCATCCTATCCATTTGGCTCATCTTCTAAACTACCCACTTTGCTCATTGCATTTCTTATCAAACCCTCACCATTTTGAATCCATTTTAGCATCTTTCCATCAAAGGGAGCACACATTAATCAACCATCAAGGGACAACCAAAGGATAAATCCAAGATAAGGTATAATCAACTTCTCTTTTATCTTTATTTTGTTTTAGATTCAACCAGGCTAATCTCGAGGTGTCAGTGTTCTTTCCTTTCTCTTTTGCATCTTGTTTTGCATGGTTTAGAGTAGGTCAACATTGCTGGCTCACAATTGGTATGCATTGATTATGTAACAAAATGGGTAGAAGTTAAGGCCATGAGGCATGAAAGAGATAACAAGGTTGCAAAGTTTCCTTATGAGGAGAGTTTCACAAGATATGGAGTTCCAAGAGAAATAGTGACTGATCAAGGGCCACAATTCACATCAACTCTTGTTGCAGCTGTGATCAAGGGAAAACGTGGTCCCAAAAATGAACAACAACACAAAACATATAAGGAACCACCTAAACACCTAACACTTCAAGATTGGGAAGTGATTAGCTTAACAAAACAAAATGAAATTTTTTACCTTGTTGAATTGTCCTTTGGTTGGCCTTTGATTGTTGACATGATATATGCTCCTCTTGATGACAAAAGATGCATGATTGAGATGCAATATGGATGGAAAATAAGTGAGAATGGATGCAAGTGCAAGTATTTGGCTAAGTATGACTCAAGTGAAAAATTTGTAAGAGTTTGGTTAACACAATGATCTCCTCCCCAAAATGGGAGAAAAGAGGGGGTATTTATAGAGAATTTTGAATTCTCTAGAGAAATGGACAGTTGAGATTAAATAAACAAGGCCAAGATGTAGGGTTATGGTGAGTTGAAAACTCACAATCCCTCACATCTTGACATGTGGCATGTGAAGTGGCTTGAAAAAAATGATGTGGACATGACATGGATGTACTACATAATACCTTGGGATTTGGACAAGATCTCCTCATAAAGAAGGTCCTTGCCCACATGTGGGTGAAAGGACATGTGAGGAATTAAAAATTCCTCAAATATCCACATGGGAATGAGAGAAAGAATTTAAAATTCTTTGAAATGCATTGGGGGATTAAATGTGAATTAAAAATTCACATGGGGAAAGGGGTGCCTTCTCCAAAAGGAGAAAGTATTTAATAGGGTTGACTTAGGACACATTCCATAAATGACATGGAGATTAGGTTGACCTAATTAAGTGATTAAGGTTGTGCAAGTACCTGATTAGACAAATTAATGACATATTAGAGGCAAGTGGGAGATTATGGAGGATGTGACCCTAATGATGATTAGGGGTGTGCACATCCTAACCATAAACTAATTACTTCTAGAAGAGGGTTAGATGGTTAAGGGGAATTAGAGACCAACTTGCAAAAAGTTGGAGGATGTACACATCCTAATCAGGATTAGGCATGTGCACATCCCTAATGATAGATTAGGGAGAATAATTAGGATTAAGAAGGGATGTGACATGTGAGGAATTAAGATTTAGTTAATTCATTTGATGAAAAGTAGGATTAAAAAGATAAGGTATTTATTTATTAATTAAATATCTTAGGGATTTGGCAGAATTAAGGATATTAATTAAATAATAGCGATATTACTTAATTAATACAAATAAGGGGATGCTTAGATGAAAGGGGATAAATTTGGATAAATTAAGTGTTTAAATTTAGGTGTCTACAACAACATTAATGAATGAGTACAATATAAGGCACAAAAAGCCTACTCCTTATCACCCCAGACTAATGGCCAAGTTGAGGTGACCAACAGAGAGGTTGAAGCCATTTTGACTAAAATAGTAGCTATCCATAGGAAAGATTGGGCAAACAGATTACCAGAAGCTATTTGGGCCTATAGGAAAACATGGAAAACAACTATAGGATTCACCCCATTCGAGTTGTTGTATGGAAAGACAACTATGATGCCAATTGAATTTGAACATAAAACTCTACGAACTATCGTAGATTTAGGGATGGATATTTTTGAAACATAGAGAGAAAGAATCATGTAGCTAAATGCTTTGGATGAGATAAGAAGAGAAGCCCTACAACATACAAAAGTAGTGTAGAATAAGAAAATCAAGTGGCATGACAAAGTCATCAAGGACAAGAAGTTCAAACCAGGAGATTGTGCTTTTCTCTATGATTCAAGATACCAGGACAATGCAGGAAAATTGCAGACAAAGTGGCTAGGACCATACAAAGTTGTTGAGGTCTTTCCTAATGGAGTTGTTTAGCTCACCACCATTAACCTTATCAGGTTCAAATTACTTGTCAATGGTCATCGCCTCAGGTTATACCATAAACCAACTTCTAAAGAAGAGTTCCTACAACAATTCACCCATCACTCAGAGCTTCTTGTAGCTAAAGGCAGTGGACCTAGTGTCCCTCCTTCATCCTAATTAAGGTACATACTTTTCATAATAAAGACTTTCACTTACGTGGAAGTTCATTTCTTTGTCATCCGCACATCCACCCATCCACCATCTCTCTCTTCCATCACTTTATTTCACCTCACCTCATTCCACCTCATCTTCATTTATTGCTCAATTCATTTTCCAACAAGGCAAGCATTACTTTATCTACGATCTTTGCAGCAAATCTTCCACACATTCAGATACATGTGTATTAATTTCTATCTTTAATCATCTTTTAAGTGTGTTCATTTAATCATTGTACGTTAGTATAGGTATTCGCATAAACGCCATCATTGCCTATCAATTGCCACTCCCATCTCACATGTGTGGACACATGTCCAAATTTAGGTTGGGGGGAGGGAATGAAAAGCAAATATTTTGTGAGCTTATTGTCCATGTGTCAAATCATATTAGGTTGTGTCATAAATTTTAAAATGAGCTGATTTGAAATCTGAGTGGAAGGACAACATGCATGTGTGAAGTGACAATAGTTGTAGCCACCATTTCTTCCTATCATAATTTCCCTTTTATCACTCCTCTTTCCATTATTTCCCTGTCATAATCTTGAGTTGCAATCAAAAGGAAAAATAAAAGAAAGGAAATTTAGTCAAAAATAGCACTAGAAATTTAGCAGGTTGGCATTAGATATTAGCAAGCACTGCAGGGAAGTGCATTTGATTTTCAAACGGGAATTGCATGAAAGAAGCAGAATTGCATGAAAATAAGTTCCAAAGCGTTTTTTTGATTGTAGACAATGGGAGGTGGGTTAATTCAAAATGAACCCACTGTGCATGATATTTTACTATAGGATGCACAATGCCTGGCTAAATTTCAAAATTGTGGATGGATAGATTACTTTTTGAAGTTGGATGGTTTTGATGAAGGCATTTCCCTTGAATTTTCCTAGACGTTTTTAGAAGGAAAAGCCATAGTAAAAGGGTTAGAAGTCAGGAAATAGGAGGGAAATAATTGTAGAGGTTTTCAAGGTTACTTCCACCGATGGTGAAAATTACCTGTTTCTAGAGACGCTAGGTCAGCTAGGGTTGAATTCAATGAGCTAAATGACTCTCATTGAGAATAGAAAAAATAGGGTGCAAAGAAAATCTGCCCTTACTTGAGCCGCGTGGAAGTAGAGAGTTAAGTGTATGTCATCAAATACATCACTTGCGAGGGTTATCGGTCAAATTTTCATTCTGTCCACTTCAAGATTTTAAATCACATGAGGCACGAAAGGAGGATGAATGTGCTCAACACGTTGTACAATCTTCTCTCAATCATGGCGGCTGAGACCTAGAAAGGTAGGGATAATTTTGTTTCCCACCATTGCTTGATTAAATTACTAGTTGAAATTTTTTTGCATGATGTATCTGGAATGACCTGGGAAGAGTTTGTTAAAGTTGATCAAAATTATCGTCAGGAAGAGTTTGTCAATGTTGAGCATTTTTCACCTAGGGCTATACCTCAATCCCGTAGGTCTAGCAGGAGAGTAAGCATGACTAAAACCATTCCTAGTGCTTCAACCTTTGGTGTTGGCTCCAGTGTGAATCCTCCTGCAGCAGAAGAAGCTATAGAAATTAGTTCTTTTGAAATAGAGCACTCAAAAAAAGAAAGTTCTTCCTCGGATTTTGATGATGAAGTTCCACTTGAAACCCTCATGAAAACTAGGGCGCAACGAAGAGAGGTAGAAATGAGAAAGGGGAAGGCTAAAACACAACTTGTAGAAAGAAAAGTGCCAAGTTCTAAGAAGAGGAAGGTTGATATTGTTCATCCTGTAGCCAAAGGAAGACGTGAGGAACCTCCTAGGAAATCAAGACCAGCCGAGCCTACGATTGGTATGCCTCTATAGGAAATCCCTAAACCCAGTGAGATCTCACATGAGGACCCCAGAGCTCCAATGGAGCAGGAGAATGTTGAAGAAGGAGAAGACATATTTAAGAGAGCAACAAACATAACACTGGCCGATCTTGCTAACATTGCAAAAGAATTGGAAGAAAATCAGGACTTCCTGTAGCATGAGCAAGAGGTCCTGCAACATGAAGTCTTGCAGCAACAACCATAACCAGAGTAGGAGTTCCTGCAGCCACAACAAGAACAAGAGTCCTTGCAACAAAAAGAAGAAGAAACAACACCCTTACAACCAGAGTTAACAGGACAACCTAAGTCCATGCAAATAGTGCCATATGAGGAGCCACCATCAACAAAAAGACTAGTAGGCATTCATAATCCTCCTAGTTTTATAGTACATGCAACAATTTTGAATTTATGGAGAGAAATACAAAGAAGGGAGGAAGAATGGAAAAAGGAAAAACCAAAGTTGAAGGAGGAAATTCAAAATAAGGATGAAGAGATTGAGGATGAAGATGAAATTGCCACCATAAAGCAGAGGGTAGATGATATGGTAGCTTTGGTACCAAAGATTCTAGAATGTAGAGATCCTCCGAGGGTCTATGCTCTACTCCTAAAAGAGAAGTATCTCTCTTTTAAGATGTCAAGACTGGCCTCAGGTTTGAATCCTTCTATTGATACCCCTATGGAATTTTTTAATGCTTATAGGATTGCCTCACCTAAAATGAAGAATTTTCTATGTGAATTTTATTTACATAATTATCCTATCACAAAAGACCATGAATGGAATCCGTTGCTATATGTTGGGGATGTTCAATTGAGAGCATTCATGTCTTGGGTGCAAAATGAGATTAGTTGGGGACAACAACATGGTGCTTATAAACAATTGGATTTTGATATCCCTCTGCCTGTTAGAGTTGAATCAAGCAACCCAAGGGATATTTACAGAGAATGGCATAGAATGCTGCTCAGACCAAGTTATGGCAATAGGATTATGCGTTGGATTGAGGTAGTTTACACTAAGTATGAGGTAAAAACAGTAGCAAAGGAGGAAACCGTGAGGAGATGTTTATCCCAGAGATGAAATAGTAAATGACTAATGAGCTGAAACAGGTTGAGCCTCACTCCATCCACAATTATACTGCAACATAAAAAATAATTGAGAGACATATTCAGATTGGGAGAGCTCAAGGACGACATTGGCTTCCCCTGAATTTTCAGCCACCCATGCTCATGTGGCCTGTGCCAAATTTTAGATTCTACCAGTATGACATTGTTGTAGAGAGGAAGAAATGGAACAGGTTTGACAGATTGGGAGGATTCTATTGGGACCCTGACTCACGTACTACAACCACTGATGTTGGACAACTCTTAGTTGCAAATTTTAGAACTTTGACCAAGCAGAAGAACAACTCGTCCCCTGCTAGAGGACCAACAAAATGTTAGGTTGGGGGGAGTGATGGGCCTAGTTTTTGGTCTAGTTTTGGGTAGAATCTATAGTCTATTTTCTCATAGATGTCATGGAATTTAATGCTTAAGTATTGGTATTGGCATAATGTTTCGCTCAAACCATTGAAATTTGATATTATCCTATCTCTGCAAGCTTTAATGATATTTGACATAATATGTGGGTCATCTATATTGATTTTGCATGTGATTAATGAATGTCTCTTAGAAGTGGTTATAGATGTGCAGTTATTATGCGTACTGACCTTGACATGCAGATTTAATACACCAAGTTGAGGAAGACATCGCTAGCTGGGAATGCACCATAACGTCCAGCTGAGAAATCGCTCCAAGTCAAAGGCAACCGGCAGCAAAGATTCTTCATGCAATTGAATGTAACTGCCTTGAAATGGACCTTAATGATTGAGCATGCATGGGTATTACTATTATACTGGATCTATGCTTGACTTGCATGTCTGACCAGATTCCATGCATGCGTAACCGTCATCACTCCACTTTCCCCTATTTTCTCTAAATGACATCCTTCTAGTTGTGGAGTTGACTGCATTGTTTAGTTGTAGTATAAATAATGATTTGACACTCATTGTACTCCCATTCTCAAGTTTCAGTAATACAAATACATTACTCTTTGTATGCATGATTTACAGTGAATAAAATAAAGTTATGAGTTCGAACATTTGAGTTCTCGTTAGTTTAGAGGATGCTTATCCAAGGGGACCCACTTGGTGAGTAATCCATCTTCTTAGTTTAGCATTAATTTAGTATTACTTGTTGTTTAGTACTTAGAAATTTGGCATCGACTGTTCTTGTAGCCACTATAATTCCATTTTGTGACTGTTCTTGTAGCCAAAGAAAACAGAGTAGTCTCTTGTTTGTCACTTAGATTTTCATTCTTACCCTGCATTTCAACTTAGCATAGTTGTTGGTTGATATTCAACATTTGCTTTATTTCCTTTTAATCAATTTAATTTCAGTGTTGCATTTCGTAGTTGTAGAGTGCAATGACTACTTGAGCCCCTAGTGCAGATACTGTGCTGACCCATTTCAAGTTCACATCCTTGGGTTGACAAGTTAAATGGACCTTCATGATGATTGAATAGCTATTTAGGTTAGATTTCTAGTTTCTGAATCATGGATGTAAAGGCTTAGTTATTGAATCATTGTAGGAGGCCAACACCAGTTAGGTTCAAAATTTCCTTTGCTGTCAAGATTTGGTACGTTTTTCTGATTCTCTTTCAACATGAGCTCTCTGACTTGAAAGGTCTGACTCCTGATCTTATTATACCTCCTCTTGAGATGGTTCTGATAGACTTGCATATGGTTCAAGGAATCCATGCATCGTTCATCCAATAGCTCCAACTCGTTCAATCATGACACCCGATATTTTGCATCTGTAATGAGGTTTTGCAGTGATATTCTTAAGGATGGGAGCTCAATCTTAATGGGAAGGATGGATTTTGATCCATGGACTAGGGAGAAAGGGGTTGCACCTATAGGCATGCAAATACTTATTCAATAGGCCCATAGGCTGGGGTTCAACTATAAGTGCCAGTCACAACCAACTTCATTGACTATTTTCTTAAGGATTTTCAAGATGGTTTTATTTGTAGCCTTAGCTTAGTCATTTCCTTGGGGATAGTATGGAGTGGAGAAGTGATGTTGGATTTTGAACTTTTAGCATAGGTCTCTAACATCTTGGTTTTTGAAAGGTGTCCTGTTATCTGAGATAATGGCTTGAGGGACACCGTAGTGGAAAATTAGGTAGTTCAGGATGAACTTGGATATTTTCATTCCTGTAATATAGGTCATGGGGATGGCCTCCACCCACTTTGTGAAGTACTTTGTGGCAGTGATGATGAACTTATGTCCACTGGATAAGGTGGGGGTGATTTTTCTGATGAGATCGAGCCCCCATTGTGAAAAGGGCCAAGGTGTAATGATTGGGTGAAGCTCTTGAGCTGGTGCATGGATGATATCCCCATGCTATTGACATTGCAAACATCTTCGAACATAGTCGTGAGCTTCTTTTTCCATCGTAGGCCAATAGTACCTAGTCCTCATCAGTTTCTTTGCCAAGGTCATACCACTCAAATGTGACCCACAAATGTCAATGTGTACCTCGGTTAAAGCAGTCAAAGCTTCCTCAAAATTTAGGCATCGTAAAAGGGTTCCCTCGATACTCCTACCGTATAGGGTGTCTCCTAAGATAACAAAGTGGGATGACTTTTTGACAAATGTTCTTTTAAGGTTCAGGGTGATATCAGCAAGGAGGACTCCTATTCTCAAGTAGGTGTATATATCATGATACTAGGGATCAATGAGACCAACAATTTCACACATGAATTCATACTCTGGTACCTCGAATGATGGTAGGAGAAGCTGCTCTATAAGGAATTCTTGCTTAGCGACATTGTGTGGGATATCTAGTAGCGATCCAATTGTTTCCATAGCATCCACTGCTCTATTATTTGCTCTTGGTATTTGCTCAAACATGATGTCAATGAATACTTCTTTGGGGTTTTCCACCAGTTTCTTGTATGGGGTCAATTTGTCATCCTTCATTTGGTATTCATCATTAACCTAGTTGATGATTAGCTATGAATCTCCATAGACTTTGAGTGCCATGATCTTCCACTGTACTACAATTTTGAGTCCTATGACAAGAGCCTCATACTCTGCAATGTTGTTTGTGCAAAGGAAAAGACAACTTATATGAATTTTGTATGCAATCTCCTTGTGGCGTAATGAAGAAGACTCCAACTCTTGACCCATGTTGAGTGTAACATCCATCAAAATATACTTTCCAATGATTTTCCACACTTAGGTTAAAGATTGAATCATCGAGGAACTCTGATATAAGTGTGTTCTTTGAATACATCAGTGCTTCTTCCAGGTGGTCTGCAATTACTTGTCCTTTAATGGATTTTCATTCTACATACTCAATGTCGTGTTCTGTCAAGATCATGAACCATTTAGTTGTTCGCCCTGTGAGCATTGCTTTGGAAAGTAGATACTTGAGAGGGTCTATCTTGGCAATGAGTTTTATCTAATGTGCCAACATCTAGTGTCTAAATTTTTGTGCGGCAAACACGACTGCTAAGAAAGCCTTCTCAATGGATGTATAATTCAGCTCATGTCCTACCATTGTTCTATAATATAGTAAATAGATCTCTCTTTCCCATTTTCATCATGTTGCGCTAAGAGAGCACCAAGGGTTGCTACTGTTGCCGATATATACAGGATCAAGGGCTTGCCGAGAATTGGTGGTGTCAGTAAGCACTCCATTTTTTTGAAGACCTGATCAAATTTATCGTCCCATTTGTATGCTACCCCCTTGTGGAGTAGATGAGAATATGGGATAGCCTTGTCTACTAGTTGTGCTATGAACTGATAGATGGATTGGAGTCTTCCCTACAAACCTCTCAACTGCTTCAAGGTTCTTGGTGCCTCCATCTCGAGAATTGCTTTGAATTTGGCAGGGTCTATCTTTATTTCTCTCATAGATACAACGTATCCTAGTAACTTGTCTGATTGTACCTTGAAGACACTTTTTTGGATTGAACCTAACCTTGTATTCTTCTAGCCTGTCGAAGATGGAGCTTAATGTTGCTATGTGATCTCAACATTTCTTTGATTTGGCCAATATTTCATTCGCATAGTCTTCCACAATTTTGTGAATCATATCATGGAAGATTAGTGTCATGGCTCTTTGATAGGTAGCTCCTGCATTTTTTAACCCAAATGACATCATATTCCAATAGTATGTCCTGAAAAGTGAAAGTTGTCTTGTGTTGGTCATCTTTAGCTATCGTGATATGATTGTACCTTGAGAATCCATCCATTAGTGATATCATTTCATGTCCTGTTGTTTGATCCACAATCGTGTCAATATTTGGGAGAGGGATATCATCCTTGGGACATGCTTTGTTTAGATCTTTGAAGTCCGTCCAAATGTGGATGCCCCCAGTGGGCTTTGAAATAGGTACAAGATTTGATACCCACTCTGTATAATCAATTGGATGAATGAATCTGACATCAAGAAGCTTCTGTAATTCAAGTTTAACTAGTAAAGCTATTTGCAGATGCATCTTTCTTAGTTTTTGTCTTACTAGTTTTGCTTCTGGATAGACAGCTAGATGGTGAACCACAACTTCTGGATCAAGACTAGGCATGTTGGCATAAGTCCATGAAAAGTTTACCTTTCTTTCCCTTAGAAAAGTAGGTAGGATTTCTTGTTCTTCTGTCAAAAATGATTCTGCATAGAAGGTGATATGTGGTGTTTCTTCTATTCCCAAGTTGACCGGATTGAACTTTTCTGCTAAGACTGATGACTTCTCCTAATGAATAGCACTAAGGGGAAGATTAAATCCCTCATCCTCTGGCACCTTAGAGAGGTTTTCACCACTGGATGTGTCCTTTGTTTTTACTATTTTTGGGTCAGAGAGTGCCACAGTGTGGTTTTCACTCAAAGACCAAGATATTATTCTTAAATTTTCACTTTTGCAACTAAGGGATTCAATCATTTCCCCATAATAGGCATGTGTGTCTAGCACAATGTCAAACCCATCTTTGTGATCTCCATATGGTATAGTATCTTGTAATCCCATGAATTCTGAGAGAGCCTCATCATTTTCGAATGTGTCTAGAATCGGTGGTCCTCGTTGGTCGTAATCGATGAGTTGGGGGTAGACAAGTTTTAGCTCATTAGTTTGGTTATTTGACTCAAAATATAAGGTACTAATCATGAGAAGGGAGGAATCCTCGAAAAACATGGGTAGGTCAGTTATGGGATCCTCATCATAGACATCGGTTATGTCAAAGTTATAGTTGTCTAAGGGCAAACCCGTGGATACCGATAACTGAGGGGGAGCTTTGAATTTTCTAACTGGGGCACTTTTTCTAAGTATGGTTATTTTTAGAGGGGTACATCCAAGGCCAAGATTTCTTATACGCTTCTCAGGAATGATAGGTATTAGAAGACCATTGTCATTCTCCCCAAGTTTCTTATTTTTGTTATAGCCCATGCCAAGCATCATTTGTAGTCCTTTGCTACTATCATCCACGGGAAGATCAGGCACATGCCTTTCATCTTGGTATAGC
>VDFB02380942.1:50864-76292 GCA_007258455.2 Sequoia sempervirens | reverse complement strand
AATACCATTGAGATGAAAGACTAAATTGAGGTTCGACCACCTTAACAAACTCTCAAGTTGTGTTAACCATTTTTCTAGCTCTTGGGATCAATATTCCAATCGAAATCTCTACTTGAAAAATTGGTGATACATTACTCCTTTCCTCTAGATTATTTATATCTTCATCATTCATTTATAAAAAATATTAATTTCATTATTTCATTCGCCATTTTCTTGTAATTTTAGCAATTAGTTATTTGTTTTTCATCATATTGCTTTTTTATGTGTAGGACATGTGCATGACTAAATTGACACTCTTGTCACCATGCCAATATCTCAACAACATTTAACTCTGTTTCTCTAGCCAACAATTTGAAACCATTCTACAAGGCCCTTTAGACCTTCGAATTCAATTGACTTACTCATGTTCTATTTTTGTTTTCTCATTTGACATTCTTGTCTTCTATTTATGTTAATACATTTAATCACCATTGAATCTACCTTAATCAATTCCAATCACATTTTTATTTATGTTTTTCTTTGTCAACATGGTTTGATTTAAGTGAGGATTCTAATTTAATAGAATGTTATTAGTAATATCAAATACATTTAACTAATAGTTTAGTTGGCAATACAATTATTTGTGTTTTGTTAAGTGAAATTTTTACATTGGATTGCTAATAGAAATATAGGGTAGATATTAAAAAATAATTTACTATACTAAATTAAGCTATCTATTCCCTATCCACACATTGAATGCCTTTAAATATAAGGACACAACAATAAATCATACAAATTTGTGTTTGTTGGTCCTTCAAGGGTAAAGAATGGGCAAGAACTGACTCAAAATTTGAATTTGAAAGGTTCAAGCTTAGGGGTTTGGAGTTAGCACCATGATCACAAACTTTTCCCAAGACAAGAGGGGGGTCAAATTACCACATATAATAGTAACATAGGAATGTGCATGTGTACAGGGCTTATAAATGCATAGATAGAGTGAATGCATTATAATATGTGAATCATAAGAATATAACAAAAGCTAAGTGTATACAAATGAGTGTAATATGATAGGTGGACAATATAGGGCAAAGGCTACGACTTTAAACAAAATTTTGCCATTCCTCAAATCTATTAATGTATCAAGACACTCTTCTCAAATCATATATAAAATAAATGAGAAATAACATGAACATGTAAATTTAACCACTACAATTATTTAAACTAAGATATTTGTATGTGAAGATGTTTTTATTCCCTTACTATTATTATTTTATATTACATTAAAATATTACCAAAAAATGTTCAAGGAATTACATAAAATTGTTTAGATAAATTCTCAAGTTTAAACAAAGGAGAACCTTAGTAAACCTAGTAAATTGTGATAGTTTCTCTATAGACAATGCATTTATGGACATCAGATACAAACGTATGATCATTTCGTTACTTAGAATATTTTTGAAGTGTGTTGAAAATTATGCAAATAAGTTGCAATTCAAACCCATGACCTACATTTTATTAACACATTCATCAATCAAGTGTGCTATATAGATAATGATGCTATTCAATACAATTATTTAGGTTTTTTATTTGAAAGTAAATGATATTTGGCGCTTTTTAATCAACCATACATAATATAAATGCATGTATGATGGACATAAATATACATTTAATAGCTATATAAATATTCTATATAGAAAATAACTCATGCCATCAATCACCTACATAAATTGTGAAAATTTGAATTTGAACCAAACAGTTGTGACTCAGTTGGTTGAGCTCAATTGGTGAGGGTGATGGTATGTTCCTTGATCGCACCATCTACCTAGATTTGAACTCTAAGAAATATGACATATAAGAAGTGAGGTCGAGATCCTATCCAATCAACTTTGACGTGAAAATTCCTTAATTTTTGACTCTTAACCATAAACGATCTTTATAGATAATATTAAATCTTATTAAACAATTAAATTATTGTGATATGTGGACATTGTAGTAGCTAGGGGGATGGATAGATTTTTCTAACAATTAACGTAGTACTATACCCAATAGATCACAATAATTGGTACTTTCGCAGTTGGTTGTGTGGACCGTGGAGCGAAGGGTCAAACGAATCCCTCTTTTCTTCGTCTCACGTTACCAATGACACGGATGGCACAGTGAACATGGAAGGGATATTTGTCAAATAATAACATATTTACTATATATAAAAATGAAATCCACAATGAAACACATTTACCCGCGTCCCAGCAGAGATCATAACAATAATTTTAGGCATTGCATTGTCTGTAAAGCGACTTCTCCATTTTTCTGAGATGGGGAAGTCTCTGAAAGGGTTGACAATCAATGCAGATGGAGATTAAAACAGGATGTCAGTAATCTTCCAAACAAGGTACTTATTTTTTCCCAGAACCCATCTTCTAGATTTACTGTATACAATACCTAGAAGATTTTAATAACGAGGACTAGGTACTATCACGGGCACATTTTCTTAAAAACCAATTAACAGCGCATAGTAGGCGCATCGTTGGTAATTTGGTATAGTTTCCACAATCGGGATCTGTCAAAAATCGAATCTTGGTTCAGGAAAGATATTGTAGATGTGATAAAAAGGCCAACTGGGTTCAGGAAGGATATTATAGATCTACCATAAAGCGCAACTGGGTTCAACATGGACATTGTGATAAATGCCCATTAGTAAAGGACTGCCAGATTTGTTGTAGGGAAAGCAGGCAAGAGGTGCTAGCGATGGCGCGCTCTGATGAAACTATTGAATTAATAGATGTTTCTTTACATAGGTCAAGCTCTTCAAGAGATACAAGGGAGGAAACATGGATTCAAAACCCCATTGGAGACAATGCAACGGAGAGGGAGGAGGATGTGCTCCGCAGATTGCCCAGTAACTTGAATATTGTGATGGAGCAATTCAACTCTTTAACTGCATTGGAGATCTTAAGGGAAGCAATAAGGATTCTTCGTTTCAATTCTACTGAATTTTTGACAATTGCAGCAGTATTCATCTGCCCGGTATCAGCAATCTTTCTTTCCAATGTTTTTGTAGATCAGTCTAAGGTGGAAAAGTTGTCTCTTTGGTTTCAATTAGTCGCAGAATCCAGTGGGTTTCCTAAAGCTCATTTTACTAGATCAGGTTTCCATAAACTATCTGAGAGCGTTCTGTCTTTCGTATTTTGTTTCCCTTTTTACATTACCCTTTTACTATTCTCCAAGGCTGTAGTAGTTTATTCTGTAGCTTTAACCTATGCAAGCAAAAAACTTTTAATAGAAAATTTTCTTGCCATCATAAGGAAGATCTGGAAACACCTTGTTTTAACATATCTGTGGAACTGCATTACCATTCTTGGGTGCATAGTTATTTTTCTCCTGCTGGTCATGGTTTCTATAAATGTGGTTGTTTTCCTGGGGTTTCCTTCCACTTGGGCAATATATGTTGTACTTGGAGAAGGGGTATTTTTCTCTTTGGTGTTTGCACATGCCATGATTATCTGTAGTTTGGCGACAGTAGTTTCAATCTTGGAAGATTACTATGGCATGGGAGCATTTT
Source organism: Sequoia sempervirens (assembly GCA_007258455.2). Taxonomy (NCBI): domain Eukaryota; kingdom Viridiplantae; phylum Streptophyta; class Pinopsida; order Cupressales; family Cupressaceae; genus Sequoia; species Sequoia sempervirens. Next base: position 72,754 of record VDFB02380942.1, on the reverse strand, counting down.
TTAGATCAATGTTTTTGATCAAAGAAAGAACCCAAGTGGGCCTATTGATATTCTTAGGGACAAGTATTGGGACAGCTTTTGTGGAGGGTCTTTTTGACCACAGAGTGAAGACGCTCAGCTACGGTGATGGATCTTCTAGGATCTGGGAGGGTCCTCTGTTAGTCATAATGCATTCATTTGTGATTCTTATTGATGCCATGATGAGCTGCATCTTCTATTTCACATGCAAATGGTCTACTTCAGAAAGCTTTGACAGCCCTTCTCTCCTGGAAATTAATACCAGTTTTTCTGAACAGATAGAGCAAAATAATGAAAATGACAGTTCCCTATAAAAATCACTGTTTGGAAGCTAGTTGGTCAACTAGTCTACTGGGAGAGGGCCAAACCTTCTATACCCTTAGCCTGCCTGAAACGTAGGAAGCTATGTTTGATGCAGGGGAGTTTTGGTATTGTTTCCTCCATGGAATGACTCAGACGCAGCTCCAGGGCTTTTATATCAGGTGCTCATATTCCTTTAATGTAGATTTCATTCTGTAGCTATATCCCTTGCTCCATTGATATGAAACAAGATTGGAGAATTTATTGTCTAGTGCAGTTCATTATGCTCTGTTTGGTAGCCGACATTCCAATATCCTTGCTTACACTATTTGTGGGCTACATAAACAGCCACATTGTTTACTGAAACACACATGTCCCAGTCAAAAAATGAATAAGTGCGCTAATTAATTCTTGACCACGTAATTCTCATTGTTGAGAGTGGGAGCTATTCATTACAATATATTTTTTCTTGACATAGTTGTTTTCTTTTTAAAAATTCTGAAATGCAACTGGCCGTACCATTATTTGAATTTTGAATCCAATATGATTTTCCTATAATATCGTGTGCAACTAATTAATATTGCCTTCTGTAGACATTCGACATTGATGCCTTGGTTCTTACATTTCTCTAAGAAGCAACTTTGTGGAAAATTTGAAATTTTGTTAGTATGGAACTATTTTTAGGAGTTTTGGGATTCTAAAGTTGGCATTGAATCCATTTTTGTCGGTCACACAGGCATATTGGTGGGAGTTTTTCTTCATTTTATAGTTTAACTTTGCACTTTGTAGTCTATGAGGTGGAGAGAAATCTTTCTTTCTTACACATGCATATTACTGTCTAGTTTTCATGATCCTAGCATTTTGGCTTTAGATGATTAACATCATTTCTGAGGCGATTTTGTCAGTTTGATCAACAAACAGATAGGAATATAATGTCTGAAAGATATTCTGATTTCTTTGATAAATTCAGAAACTGTTTCTCAGAGAGACGTGAACTTGAAAGTTGAAACTAATCTTCTACTAAATTTTGCCCCTTGTATACTACAGAAAGAGAAATCTCTAACAAGCATGGACATGCAAGTAATAGGAGGAAAATATTGAAATTTGTGCCTCAAAATGTAGAACACAAAGATATTGTCTTCAAAATCTTTTTATTTATGAGAATAAAAAATAACACGCTGGGTTTTATTTTTAGTATTCAAATAAATAAAGGATGCATAAAACTATAGATAGTTTGATGTTTCAGAGTCCTGATAGACTTGGGCTTATAAAACAGCAAAATCATCATCAGCATTGATATGTTGGATAACTCTTGGTAAGCTACTCAGCTTTTTGACAAAGGGGTACATGAATGATGCAAAAATGCACATTAAAACAGCAAGGTGCCAAATCCATGAATAAATATGTTTACTTGAAGACTGGGCACACGCTTAACCGTTACAGAAAGGATCTCACATCCCTACTGACTGTCTTGACCAAAGCTAGTTTAGTTTTTTAAACTTTTACTTTTTAGTCTGTACTCTAGGTGTTTTATAGTGCATCTCTAGAATCTCCAAATCTTCAGCAAACGGCCTGACCTTTTGATTAGAGCCATTTGCAATGACTTTATGAGGTCAACTGCAAGAGACTTGTTCTCTATCCACCATTTCCCTCTATAGAAAGTGCTTATTCATTGCAATAGGGAATACAAGAAGCAAGAATATGCTCACCTTTGAATTGTGTTGTGAGATCCCCCAGGAACAGTTTGGGTACCAAGGGATGGGCTAAAATGAAGGAAACACGGGGACGCGTCCCCTATGTTAGTTTTTATGATCAGATGTAAGAGCAGAGATTTAATTCAAAATCAGACACAATAACACAGCATATACCCTGGGAAAACCCTCCACTTGAGGGAGAAAAACCCAGCAACAATATATCACTTATATATTGAATATCAACAAATGATGAACTTCTTTACAATGAGGCCAATTATGAGGCCAAGAATAGCATCACAATCTGATGCTAACACAGAACCAATATGAAGCTTATGCTGATGGCAAACTTAGTCTTCTACAATGCTGGATCGGCCTCTTCAATATATTGATCTGCCTATGAAGTATATCTTCACACTTACTTGCACTTATGTATATCGAACTTATGATCAATATCGAATATGAATGATTTACAATGGAGGAGCATCGTGTATATATACACATGAATGGAAGGGACACATCTCCTCTAACCTTCATGTCGGCCTCCACAAAAAGTCGTGTCTCCAAGACACATGAAGTCGGCCTCAAAGAATCGCAACACTTAATGAAATCACACCTAAGGATGTCGGCCTCAATGATAAATAAATAAAGCATCATTTAATAAATGACGTGCCTCTTCATAAAATTTATCTTGCAATTTAAATAGCTGTTAGGCTATAATTTAAATTGCCCTTCATAGATCGAACTGGGCTGGAAGTAGAAGCCCGACGCTGCTTCTAACATCAACACCCTACCCTTTTTCCCCCCGTACCCGTACCGGGGATGTCTCGGGGATGGGGGACGCCTAGGGGACGGCTGGCAGCCGTCCCCAAAAAGTCCCCTTTTTTTCAAAACATCCCTAATTGGCAGGGACGTCTCGGGGACGGCAAGGGGACGACCCGCCGTCCCGGGGACAGCCAGCCGTCCCCTTTTTTCCAGCAAGTTTTTACAAAGGCGTCCCCTAACCATCCCAGGGACAGCCAGCCATCCCCTTTTTTCCAGCAAGTTTTTACAAAGAAAAAAAACTTTGAAATTAAAAATGCTTATTTTTTTATTGCTTCTAAGTGGACCCCACACCCTCCCAAGCCTAAAATGAAACATAAAACTTGCTTTCAAAGCCATTTGAGTTAATTTTTAAATTCCAAAAAAAAATTGCAGCTAAGAGGCAATTGAGCAAGATAAAAATTGGCAGTGACTCAGACTCTAAGTCTGATTTTGATGCAATGTTGGCAAATGTCAAGTAGAGGCAGCCATCATACTTTCTATTACTATGGTTTGGACATTTGTGACTTTGTCATTTTGACATTTGTAGTGCAAACTTGTAGCCTTTGGGCATTTTATTTTTAAAATTTTATATCATATGCACATTAATTGTTTGACATGAATTATGTAAGCAATTAAGTAGTTGTAGTATTAATTTGTTCGACTCTAAAAATATATATGTCAATATGATTGGTGATTACATTTGCACCTTTATCAATGTTCATTGTTATGATTATCATTACTCATGAATATCTGAAATTTCCCTATATATATATATATAGCTGACCCCCGTCCCCAAAAATCCCCTAAAAATATGCCGTTCCTGAAACACGTCCCACTGTTCCGCCATCCCCCCCGTACTGGAAACTTGGTGGAACATAGGCTAAAACCTAGTTGCTGGATGTGGCAAGACAAAACAGAGAATAATTAATAATATAAATTATTTGCACAAAGGCTGTCAAAATTGATACTGCAAGATAGGAGTGTGGTGAAACGAGGCATCAGTGCAAACAAGACTGGTAGGCAAAATGTATTCAGGAGAAGTGAATGTGCACATACCAATTCCTAGCTACCCAAAATTGATTATTTGCACAAAGGCTGTCAAAATTGATTATCAATGTTCATTGTTATGATTATCATTACTCATATGAATATCTGAAATTTCCCTATATATATATACATAGCTGTCCTCCGTCCCAAAAAATCCCCTAATAAAATGCCGTCCCCAAAACACGTCCCGCTGTTCCGCCATCCCCCCGCACTGGAAACTTGGTGGAACATAGGCTAAAGCCTAGTTGCTGGATGTGGCAAGACAAAATATAGAATAATTAATAATATAAATTATTTGCACAAAGGCTGTCAAAATTGATACTGCAAGATAGGAATGTGGTGAAATGAGGCATCAGTGCAAACAAGACCGGTAGGCAAAATGTATTCAGGAGAAGTGAATGTGCACATACCGATTCCTAGCTACCCAAAATAAACATTAGCAATATGATTTGTAGGAATAGATTCAAGCAAAGTATCGCATACACAACACAAGTGGAGGGGAAGGTTCACAGCCCACAAAACAACAAAAAGAGACTATTCTATTTTATACAGTACAGTATTGCCATCAAAGTGCTGCTAGACAGTCGGACTGTGCTGGATCTGTTATTTCACAGCACTTTTCTAGGTAACACGCATCCAACTTTGTGGGAATATGTATTCGATTTGACTAAACCATGGGGATTCCCAGCAGGATGTCTTTGGAATGGGGACCAAGAGGAGACTACATCCCTCCACTTGGAAGTTTTTCCTTTCTGAGAGAGCTGGTGTCCTGTCTTTGTTTTCAATTTCTGAAGTAGAGTCGGTCTCTTTTGATAGTTTTATAATCTATTACATTACACTCTGAATTCTTTGTCTTCAACAAATGATATAATTTCCGTATGTAGCATGAATTCTTGACTTTTTGAAATTAGTTGCATACATGATTAAAGAGGGGTTCCCAGTGAAATAATGAGGATAGAGCGTGTTTATGTTTCTGTGCAATATGTTTTGACAATAATTTTAATATAGCCGTTGAAGTTGAGTTTTTCTTAATTGTTTTCTTGAAATATTTTAAAGTTTTAATTTGTTTTATGGTCTTCTTGAAGATTGAATTCTCTTAAATGCTTGGCAACATTGTTGGAAAATGAAATATATGTTTCTAATCTGGACAAAAATCAGTGTCACTAAACTTATTATACTTGTCTAGTTCACATTATTTGCTTCTGTATATGTGGGTACATAGAGCTTGATGCCGAACTGACAAAGTGAATATGCTCTCATGCCATTGGAACAGCAGAAACATTATTATCTGAGTCATATTTGCTAATATAGTCATAATATGGAAGGTCATGTAAAAGGAGAATAAACAACTACTGTTTGAGTTAATTAGCAAGGTAGTCTGAGAAACTAACTCAATGCTTGTTAAAGTTTTAGATAGGATCAAACAATCGGTTCAGACATTTTGTTCAGATGTTAGAGAGCCCAAAACTATTGAATATATGCTGTAACACAACAGGTTGAGGTCATGCTCTTTTAACTATAAAATAGTTATGATATTGCTATCAGGATTCAACTGTGTAGTTTTTCGAGTCAAACTCATTGATCCAATGTTTCATGAGTAGTGGTTCACAAGAACTCATCTCTCATGATAATGAATGGTCCACTTAGCACTCATTGCATTTAGGTGATGCTCACAGAGGTGAAGCATTGTCCCTTCCCGGAAGGTCACCCATCCCAGTACTACTCCAACTCAAGCAAACTTAACCATGGAGTTTTCCCCAAGGTTTAAGCACACCTAGCTTGCAACTGTTAATTTTAGGACCAGAATTGAATTAAGCAGAAATAAGACAAATATAAACAATAGAACACAGCATATACCCTGGGAAAACCCTCCTTGAGGGAGAAAAACCCAGCAACAATATATCACTTATATATTGATTAAATGAATAGCAATTCGCTTACAATATGGCCAATCTCTAGGCCGATCTGATGTAACTATAACAGCACCTCACTAGATGCAAGTTTGACAAAGAAGAGAGACTTCTACACAAGTCGATTCTCTTGAGCAATATGTTGATCTGCTGATAAAGATAATCTCCACTCAGAAAATGTGCAAACTTCACTTGATAATAATTTCGATGCCAAAGAGGAATGCAACGCCTTGTATTTAAACTCATCGAAGTGACTCTTTGTGAAGAGTTGGCCTCCTTCAAAGTGATACGACTTCTCCAAGGGTGGCGGACTTTTAATTTTAAGTCGGCTTTCATAGAATATAAAATATAAATTAATATTTAAATGAGACAACTTTCTCTCAAGCATCGGCCTCATTCACACAATATTTAATTATTTGAATTTGATGAGAGAAAGAATCTCCCGCCGCTACAATATATCATCAACAGCAACCCCATTTGCAAAATTTTCAGCAAGTGTTGTTCCTTACAAACCATTCATAATAGAGCCCCTTTAGCCCATTTGCAAAACTACATGGTTGAATCCTGATAGCAATATCATAATTTGACACGTGGAAAATACCTCCTATAAAATAGTTGTTTATCGGCATTTAAAAAAATCTATAACTAATGTATTAACAAATTATTAATCAGGATATTACTTCGTAGAACAAAAAATATAGATTAACAATCCTAAATAGATTTATCGACATCAAAATGGACATCTCTATGGCTTAAATTGTTTCAGTACATTACAGTTCTAGTTTGTGATAAAATGTCTTGACAACTTGCAATTTTTAACATACAAATGAAATGTCTAATGCAAGGAGTGTTGTAATAACCTCTTTCATAAAAAGGCTAATTTTTATTTTTTAAACAATTTATAATAAATTGATGATAAAACAATAACATACTATCATTCTCTCACAATATGAAGGTAACCACTGCCAAGTTTAATTAACCAATAGTTCGGGTTTTGAAGAACAAAATTTGCTAAATGTCGACACGATTATCATGCCTTAAAATATTATAGCTCTTTTCTCCCTTTCAGCTGTTATTTTTAAACGAGTGGCTTTGAATTGCTTTTGGTATAATTAGTTATATGGTCATGAGTTTTGTTATCTACCTCTTTGGAAATAAAAAACCTAAAGGGTTCATTTATCTATAAAGTCACAATTAGAACCCTTTGTCTTGACACTATGCAATAGAGAGGTTCTCCATTGTAAGATTAAGAATCCATAAAACTAGATGGACATGTTGCTTGGGGTGGACCAACCTATACACCAAAAGCACATCATAAATAGTAGGAGCTACTTTGGTTTATATTTGCAGTTATAAAATGTAGTACTTCCATTAAGGTGTAGTCACAAAGTTTTTGATATTGCCTAATCAAGAGACTTCTACATGCTTCGACATATTTCATTATCAATTGTAATGGTGTTTATTGTTATAAATCTACCAAGTTTTCTCAAATTGTGACAATTAAGAAGTCTTGCAATTGTTTCATTCAACTAGATTATATGACACTTGCAATGCGAACGCCAAGCTCTAAAAGTGTATAGATGACAAGAGTCGAACATTAATGTAATTTTTATTATAGTAGTTTGTAGTTACAACTTATTTTTATGTTAGTTTAGATTACAAACAACTCAATAGTTCTGACACCATTCTAGCAAAAAGTATATGATGATTAATTTGCATGTATTGTGTTATGATAGCATTTTTATGTGCAAAGCTTGAGGTTTATTGGTTGCCAAGAAAACAAAATAATATTTTGTGATGATTCCCTCATATTGTTATGGTCAAAATCCTTTTAAATATAGCAATTGATTTCAAGCTTATAATATCCTTAATATTCACATCTTTCTAAAACTTTACTTGTAAAGTAACCTCAATGTTTATAATTATACTTAACTAATCAAACATTATTAATTAACACTCTTGCGCAATCCTGGGCGGGAGTGCATGAGGTGTCCAACGAGTAGAAGCGTTTTTGAATGGAGACGATGTGCAGGGTTTGGGCGCGGCTTCTCTAGTGCCGCTGTCTACTGGGGGTGGTCGAGTGGCTTGCAGGGGCCCTTCTCCTCTGGAGGCTGGGGCTCTCCTTGCTCCTAATGGTTGTTGTGGAACCCCTTCCAAGTTAACTATGCGGGTGAATGGGGATTGCATTGATGCTACACATTTTCCGCCTTCTGCGCCTGCTTCTGGTGGTCTTCCCACTGGTGCTTTCCCTACTTCGAGCTACCATCGAAAGTCTTTTTTTGCAGTAGTTTCAAAGGATTGTGCTCGATCTTTGCCTGCTCTGGCTAGGGTTAGACCTTTGCCCTATGCTCGTGCTTCCCCTGTTGTGGTCTGTGGACCTGAAGTTGTTGAAAATGAGGATTACTATTTGAAACAGGGTGTGGTTTGCAACCTTCCCAATCTCCATGATGGGTTTTTGTCTGTTGGAAGCCTATTGTCTCTAAGTAGATTAAGCTATATCCCAGCGCTAGGGGGTTCTTCTTAACTACCTTTGCCTCCTCTGCAGAGCGGAATTGTGTGTTGGACAGGGGGTGGATGTGGGGTATTCATTCACTGTCCATTAGGCCTTGGTCTCAATCTTTCAATCCTCTTACTGAGCTGCTGAATACCAGACCTGTTTGGGTTTGATTGTCAAATCTCCCTCTAGATTTGGGAGGATTCTTGTTATGAAGCTATCGGAAACACCATTAGACGCTTTCTGAAGGTGGACTCTATGACTTGGAATCTAGGGCATACTATGGTGGCTCGTATTTTAGTTGATTTGGACATCTCTAAACCTCTCCATGGTGATGTGATCTTAATGGTGGAGGACAGACCTTGGATGCAACTGCTAGACTATGAGGATCTCCCCTTTTGGTGTAGGAGGTGTTTCTCCATTGGTCATTTGGTGTCTAGTTGCCCTTTTGCTTGCCACAACGACATTGCTATTTGGTGGAAGAATGTTGTCTTAGACCATCTCACGGTTGGCTCTCCCTCTTTGGATGATTCCTCCGAGGAGGGTGACCCTCCCTTGGCTATTTCTCCCAAGGAGTCTGAGTCTTACCAGGATCCTCTTCCGGCTATCCCTGTTGTGGAACCTTTGTTGCCTCGATCTGCTATCGCTGTTCAGGCGGAACTTGCCAGTCCCTCGTTGAAGGATTCTGCTAGTACTTTGATAGCTCTTGTCTCCTTTTCTATGTTGTCGGCTCCCTCGTTGCATGGTGGCTCCTTGCCTGAGGTGGCTGTCAAGGTTCCGCTCCTCTCGTCTTGCTCGGTGGATTTCGATTCCGAGTCTTCTTGGTCTGTTGTGCAGAGGAAGAAGGGACTCCCCTTATCCATCGCTTCTTCGTGGCCTCGAGTTAAGGGAGTCAGATTAGTCCCCTCAGGTTTTGGAGTTGTCTAGTCCTTGTTTGTTGTTCTACAGTTGTCTATCAGTTGTTTCTGTATGTGGCCTATTTGGCCTATTTTGTCGGGCCCTAGTGGCTCCTGTTTGTTCTTCTCCTAGTTCATGTTCTGGTTTGAACTAGCCTTTTTTGGTCCTATGGGCTCTTCGTGTGAAGGGTACAACACCCTGTAAATGCTGCTTATTTAATAAAAAACACTCTTGTTAATCTAATCAATCATGTATTATTATATTCAAGATAGTGATAAGTCTTTTGGGATGGATTAAGAATTCTCATACTTCTTAGACTAGCTTATGCCTCCTAATTGACATTTGTTAACATTATTGAACATCTTCAACTAGTAGTGAATTAACCCTAAACGAAGTCTCCTCATGCAAGGTATGTTGGTTCACACACTTTACCTCTACTTTACTAGATCTTTCTAGGTTGCTTCCCAATTCCATAGGTTGCCATGTTTCTCCCTTAGTCTAGTTCAAACCCTCTCAATGGCTTTTAAGTTTGAATGCAAAGCTAAATTCCAAGTACTATTTATACACAATTATCGATTGGCATCTATGAGTGTTGTTTATCATCTAAACAACTTCTATAAGGGGATTGTTAAAGTAGTACCACTCAAGTTGATAATGCCTCCAATTCTTGATAAGCTTGATGGCACCATATTTTATTATAATTCCTAGGGTACAATCAATATAATTAAGGTTTACTATCTATTAATTATATATTAGTTTTATACATTCTTTGGCTAGTAAGATCACGTGTATTAGGTTCTAGCATAATTTATCATTCAAGGTATATTCATATCATAACCAAGTAAGTTCACTCCATAATTTTCTTATGATGAAATAAACCTAGTCCTAGGCATTTATCACAATTCAAAAGTTACCTCTTCTCAACAATACTAAACAAGATTTCCTCAAGAATTAGGTACCAGTTTTTACGACATCTTTGCACATCCTTTCAACATTTTTGTACCATGCATTCATTTTTTTGAAGAACTCATCTTTATATACATGGACAAACATTTAGGGTTATCACGAGGGATTTGTCAAGAGTGATTACAAAACCCAAGTAAGGTCTTTGCAAGAGATCCTTTTATCATCAAGTTGACTCTACTTAATTAGGTGTTAGAAAGAAAAGTTAGGTTCCTTGAACTCCTTAAAATTAAACACAATGGATTTGCTAGTAGGACTAGGTATATCTTTTATTATGCTAGATATATTTCATTCAAAGATAACTTTTGAATTAGATTCTACTCCATCAATTGCTAATGAGACATACCTTATATTTTAACGAAGGATATACGATGCATATTGATTTAAATAAGGTCACTATGTTGTTTATTGTTGATCAATAATTTAGTTTTTTTACACTCTCTTGTATAAATGGAAATCACATGGTTCTCCAATAGTAGAAATTGTAAAGTCTTTATTGATTCTAAAGAAATTGAGAGGATATTAGTATAGATTTTTTGTCATGATTATATTTTTGTAGTTGCCAATTTTTTTAAGATGACATATTTTATTGTTTGTAAGAAAGTTGATAATGCAATATACATAAATGATTTATTTTTCAAGAAAATTGTCAGATTAAATGGATTACATAAGAGTATTGTACTAGATAGAGATGTGAGTTTTGTTGGTAATTTTTGGACAATATGGAAGAAAATAGATAATGATTTAATATTCAATTTAACATATCATTCATAGATAGATGGACAAATAAAAGCTATGAAATAGAAGTTTGGTAAACTTGTTAAGATGTTTAGCAAGATAAAAGATAGGAAATTGGGATCTCATGTTACCACAAGCTGAGCTTGCTTATAATAATTTAGTAAATAGAAGTTCATTTAAAACAATGTTTAAAATTGTTTATGAACAAAATCCAAAATGTTTGTTAGAATTGAGACATGTTACTACAAATCACAAAAAAATTGCTTTCATTGAAGATTATGTGTAACATATGAAAGATCTAATGAAAGAACATGTTGAGCAAAGATTGAGATATAAGGAATATGAAGTTGGAGATGAAGTTGTGATTCCACAAGGGACATACAATATGTTGAAGATGAAGAAATTTGGTCCTTGTAAAATTGTTTTGAAATTTGACCCAAAAAATGCTTATGAGATGTAATTGCCAAAAAATCTTGGTATATCATCTTTATCATTGTTGAATTACATGAATATCATGAAAGCAAAATCAAGGATAATATAATGGACATAGATTGGGATAAATAGGGTGCCTAAATAAGAGAATAATAGACATAGATTGTGATATCAAAATTGGGAAAAACACAAGAAACATAACATATGAAGAATACTTGGTGAAATGGAAACATATGCCAGTTTAATATTCTACATGAATGAATAGAGTTGAAGCTAACCAAATTTGTTATCATTTGGCTTGAAGCCTTTAACAAAAGTGAGAATGTCACTTTTCAATTATTTAATGTGTCAAATGTAGGAGTGTAAGGGTGTAATAGCAATTTTGCATCAACCAAAAATATTTCCTTCATTGTTTGATTGCTTTGTAGGTATTTTATTAGTATTTGGATGTTTTCCACTAGTGCGGGTCAAGTTTGTGGTGCCATATCTCATCACAATATGCATCTTTATAGTGTAGAGCTTCATATATGTTACCTTAAGCACAATCACAATGTAATGTAGAAAAATGCACTCCTTTACATTTTCACACTATGTTTGCATCCCCTTAACTAATTGGACTTAATTAAGCTTCTAATTACCTAAACTATGCATTCCAAAGCCTTATTATTTTTGTTTTCTGAAAGGGAAACTTATATTAAACAAATGCTAACATTAATTTAAACACCTTGGAAATTGTGTGTCTTGAACTTAGGTTTGCCAAGACCCAATTTTTAATATGTTTTTGGTGGCATTTTAATGATTCAAATTCAAGTTTCAAATGTCGACTTGTAAAATCTATTTTTTTGGGAAATTAGATGAACATTTATAAATACATAGTTATTTTATCAATTCAAACTTAACACACATAATTTAAATTTCACAAGAGCAAATATTATTGTCAAGAGCATTGAATAGCAGATTTATCAGTGATCTACAACAGTAATCAAGATCAAATCATCATGTCAAAGTTCATGTGTGTTCATGTTATGTTTTGGAGCTAACATTGTGATGTAGGTTTCAAGCATTCAAGCATCAAATCAAGTAATCATTTAAACCAATTCATGCAAGATCCAATCCTTGGAGAGATGTGTTGGAATTCAGTCCTCTAAGGGTTTGGTGAGTTGTAGCATAGCTTTGTTCATTCATCAATTCTTTTCAATAATCATTGTTTTATCATCAAAGTTTAATTACCAAATCGGGGTTTGACCAAGGCAAACCCCTATTCACCCCAAAAAAACATTTTTCTTCTCTCTTTGTATGTGCAGATTTATAGGTGGACTCAAAATCAATCAAAAGAGCAATTTTGCAAAGTTGTCAAAGTTGTCAACATTGTTGTCAAGTTATGGAAACTCAAATTTAGAATTTATTTTTGGCTTTCTGATAGTGAAGATTGTAAAAGTAGATTTCAGACCCCTGTATAGAGACCCATTCGCCCTAGGGTGAATCTTTCCTTTAACATCGTTTAAAACCCACCTTTGGTGCCAGGTACATACCACTTTGCCCTTCTCAGATCTACTTATAACTTGTTTCTATTTTTGCTATAATAATACTCTGCATTTCAAGTATTAGGTCATATAATTGAGTTTGTTAATGCATTTAAATTTATCTCCCAAAATAGCCAATCATTCATTTTAGTCATTTTATCATAAGAAAACGATAGACCTTCCTAATAGGGTTGACTCACCTCAAGGTTGAAAGTCAATCCTATCCTTGGGAGATCTCTTTTTCTAATCAAATTAGGGAAAATGTGTGTTTGAGGTGTCCCCCTCTATTTTAACCATTCCATCTTTGGGGATACCTTTCCCCTATGTTTCGGTTTGGTGAACCTGACATTCTTATACTATAAGATTTCTGATTTAGTAGTCTTTCAATCCCTAGTTTTCTAGAAATTGCATTAGTTTGCATTGTATCTCATTTAGGGGTTCAAAATTGCATCTTGCATCATTCAAAATTGTATTTTGCAAAGGAATACGGTATACAAAGGAATATATACGCATACTTGCTTTGAGATTGACTATCTAAAGCAATGATTATCAACCGATTATAATGCTTTATACATTTGGCTTTGAAGTTGATTATCTTAATCAACTTGGAGGCCAATTTATTAAACAAGTTAAGGCCAGACTTTGGAACACTAGTGACTGTATTTCTTGAGCCGCTAATGCTCATGCTGTCAATGATAGAAGAGTTTGTGATCTGCAAACTGAACACAACCATAGAGTCGATATTTATGATAAGAATAAGTTAACGCCTTTTTAATGGGGAAACCATGGACTTGGTAAATTGTATTGCCATGATATTTTGCATCGATCAAACAACTGTTTAAGCATGTGAAACATATCAATGACTTTGTCTAAACCGATTTAATGAGGGAATCGACACTTAGCATGACTTAGTTGATACTTTAGCTTGATGACACACTTTTGTTATTAAATGTTTCTCTGAAAGAAGAAAAAACACCATCTATGAGAGAGCATAATAATGCTTGGCGCCACCTTTGAATCGTTTAACCTGTAGAAGTCTTCTTTGTAATGCAAATTGAATTCTATCACATGGAGATTTGAATTGGTCTCCAATTGCTGTTGAATATGAGGGTCAATCTGTAGCTGTTTGAGTTGAGTTTATGCTTATATGTTCACCAACTTTTCTCTATGAATCATGTGTTGTTGTGCACACAATTTGCTATCAATTGCATGCCTAATCCTTAGGGTGTTTGATCTCCTACTTGTATAAATAGCAGCATGAGTTCATTTGTATGGATGCATCATTATTCTTCTTCTACGCATTATTTCTTGTGCAAAGTCTCTACATTTTGTATACTTTTCTATTTGCAATATTCTATCAAAACAATGAGGTAGAGGCTTGAGTATTGAGAGAGTTTTATTATCCTTTGAGAAGAAGCAAATGCCAACTTGAGAGAGTTAAGAGTTGTGAGACTTTGTTGGAGGATCAATATCAAGATAGTTGTTGTTCTAGAAGTGTTGTGACTACAACTAGTCGAATTGGAAAGCTTAAACATAGGCATGAGGATATTCTACTTTAGTTTATTCTATTTTTGAATGAGCTATGTTTTGATTGATTAAACTAGTCTTGTTGTTACTTGCACATAAAAAAAAGTATTATTTTCTTTGAAAGAGAAGTGGAAACTATTTACTTTGTTTGTGCATTGTTTATAAGTAATCCATAATAGGAGAGATTGTTTGTCATGGGTATTATTATTATACTAGACATGAGTAGATATGGGTAAGAGAGTATGTTTATCATAGGTATTGTTATTATACTGGATATGATCAAATATAGACAAGCTTAGAACACTCATAACTAGATAATTAATTATGCTAGATGGCTAGTAGGTTACTCTTGGGAATGTTGTCCAATGAAGGGAGGGAACTTGTACTTTGTTTTTTGAGTTGTGTTACCTTAGGTTGTGTTAAAAATATAGGTTATCCTAGGGAGTAGCTTGCTCATGGAGAGGGATTTCCTAATCATAGATATAATGGCCTCAAGTCAAAATGAGTTTGCCATAGTGTAGGTGAATGGTAGACCATCATGTTATGAAATAACTTGCACAATAGAAGAATATGATATGAAATATGTTGAAAATACTTGATAATAACTGAGAATAACAAGCCACTTCGAGGGGGAAAACCTCCAAATATCTCTAATGAGAAAACACTTCACAACTTGATGATGAAATAAGACTCACAACCTCCTATATATACCTATTTATGCCTAGGATATCACCTAGGCCGACTTAGACACACCTATATAAGTCTTAGGCTGACCTAAACAACTAAATAACAATATACTAATGATAATATGACTTAATAGAGAGTTAAGATAGCCACAAGCCGACTATTCATAACCCGATGTACACTAATATTAAGGCCATAGCACATCACTTGATTATACTGAGTGAGAACACTTTGGCCAAAGTAGTGTGATTTTCCAAAGACTCCACTGTGGATAGTGTGAATGTCGAGACTCCACTGTCCGTTCATTGTGTCAATTTAAATGCATGAGGGCTACCTAGCGTAGGTTATAAATCCTAGTCATGTAGGAAACACCACTAAGCTTAGAGTGGTATGTTGTATAGGGTTACCCAACTAATACCTTCGTCAAAGGGAAGGGCCATCTATCATTGATAGATGTGCGGGGGACCACATATGAGTTTGTGGTTGGTAGAAAAGTGCTCGAGTGATGCTTCTCCTCCTTAGCAGGCGACAGAGGACCAAGGTTTCAAAGGGCGGATTCTTGGACCATCTATATCTTATGCTATGAAGCTCGAAGGAGCTATGTATGTAGTTTTGTACTTTGTGTAATATTGTAATGGAATGAAAATCCTTATTGTAAGTTGTACAACATATTTGTTCATATATTTTCAAAAAAAGATTTTTTTTTATTGCAATGGCTTGTTACATAGTTTATTTTACTTGTATAGTAAAAACTTAGAAAATTTATTACAATGAACATTTGGCATGTTACATGTGGTATCAGAGCTACTAGGTTTAGCTTTGGAACTTAAAAGCTCATCATTCTCTCCGTCCAACATTATCTAATGTTGTGAATTCTTGTGCCAAGATGGTGCATCTCAAATTAATGGCTCAAAAGTCAGTAATCGAAAACGAGTACTATCTCAAGGCCAGGAAGGAAAGAGAATCCATCGTTAGAACCACAGAGGGAACGAACTACGACAATGCCATTTGGTTGAGTGACATCGAAACATTTAGTCACACACTTTCTTGGATTAGTGATGTGAAGAGGAAGATGAAGATGGAGGCTATGTACAACAATCTACCTTCCATTTCATCATAAAAGTCTGAGTCATTATCATTTTCCAGGGATATGCCCTTGGAAGGAAGTGTCAGCCCGACATTCATCTTTAGGGACCCTAGAGTTATTCCATTGGCAGAAGTAATAGTAATTTCCTCAAGTAATGAGTCTGAGGGATATGTACCTTGAGATCAGCCAGATGTGAAATGGTCTCATGAACAAATGTCTACAAAAAGGGTAGACTACATTGTTGATGACACCATATTGGCATTGAAACTCGTAACTATGTATTGAATGATAAATCCAAAGGCTACTATCCATTTTGGGATAGATATAAACAATTAAGGGATGAACAAAAAGATAGAGATGAGCAACAATCTCATTCTGTAGGATATACTCCATTAAATTACGTGTCAGAGAGTAAATCTGAGGGATACTCTCCACTAGACTATCTAAATAGTTGCTCCATGTAATCAAAGAATATTGAAATCATTATGAAATGAATAAAATTATTTGTTTATCAAAAACATGTGCTTAATCTTATGTGGAATTCTTTATGTGTGTATGAATGCCATTTCTAATGTTTTCCATAAGATAGTTGATAACGTAATTTAGTCTAACATGGATAAAACATTCAGGTAAAACCCGATATTGTGAAAATGGTGAGGACACAAACCAATCCTAGAGGTAGCCAAGAAGTTGGTAAAGGACCAACAGGAATTGAAGCCTAAAGGCTTGATCAAAATTTGCCAAGGTTAGATAATCTTGAACAAGAAAAGGCACAAGCTAGGGTTAAGAAAGAGGTTCCCGTTAATGAGAATGAAGGTGAAAACTCTTCTCATGGACATGACAAAACCCATGATCATGAAAAGGAAATACCACCAACACCATCTGAGGAAAGAAATAAGAAGTGTATGGCTTTCGAACTTTCTAAAGATATGAAGAAGATTGTTCCACCCAAGTTTGAGGGAAGTGCCAACGGGGATGAAGCTAAGGCGTGGATTGTTCAAATGGAAAAGTATTTCGAAATCCGATATTACACTGAGACCACTAAAGCCACTTGGGGTGCATACCAGTTAGCTGGAGAAGCTTCAACCTGGTGGATGAACAAAAAGTTGGAACTCAATATCAACACATAGAAGCTGCCATGGGGGGAATTTGTTGAGATTTTTCACAAGAAATGGTTGCCCCAACTTTACTATGACAAAAAACTCATGGATTTCCAAAGTTTGAAGCAAGAAAATATGACTGTCGGTCAACGAGTATTGGGAGAAGTTTACCCGACTTCTGTGTTATGTTCCTATATATCTGTAGACATCTAAATTTGGACACTTAATTTATCCAAATTCATCCCCTTTCGTCTTATTTTCGTTAATTAAGTAATACTACTATTATTTAATTAATAACTTTAATTCTGCCAAATCTCTAAGGTATTTAATCAATAATACCTTATCTCTTTAATCCTCTTTTCATCAAATAAAAATAAATATATGACATTTATTTAATTCCTCACATGTCACATCCTTTTATTAATCTAACCCTTCTAATCCCATCATTAGGATGTGCACATGCCTAATCCTTGATTAGGATGTGTCACATCCTCCAACTTTTGCAAGTTGGCCTCTAATCTCTCTTAGCCACCTAACCCTCCTCTAATCCTTCATTACTCTTCCCCATGTGATCTTTGACTTGTCACATCAAGTCACATGTGGAATCTAACTCTCTTCTAATCTTCATTAATCAGTCTAATCAAGTACTTGCACAATCCTAATCACTTAATTGAGTCAACCCTATTAAATGATCTTTTTTTGACAAGGCATCTCCATTTTCCATCTAAATTTGGACACTTAATTTATCCAAATTCATCACATTTCATCTTATTTTCGTTAATTAAGTAATACTACTATTATTTAATTAATAACTTTAATTCTGCCAAATCCATAAGGTATTTAATCAATAATACCTTATCTCTTTAATCATCCTTTCATCAATTGAATTAAATAAATATTCCATTTATTTAATTCCCTTCATGTCACATCCTCCATCTTTTTATTTAATCCTAATCCTTCTTCTAATCCATTATTAGGATGTGCACATGCCTAATCCTTGATTAGAATGTGTCACATCCTCCAACTTTTGCAAGTTGGCCTCTAATCTCTCTTAGCCACCTAACCCTCCTCTAATCCTTCATTACTCTTCCCCATGTGATCTTTGACTTGTCACATCAAGTCACATGTGGAATCTAACTTCTTTCTAATCTTCATTAATCACTCTAATCAAGTACTTGCACAATCCTAATCACTTAATTGAGTCAACCCTATTAAATGCTTTTCTTTTTTGACAAGGCATCTCCATTCCCCATGTGAATTTTTAATTCACATTTAATCCCCCAATGCATTTAAGGAATTTTAAATTCCTTCCCTCTTCCCCATGAGAATATTTGAGGAATTCTTAATTCCCCACTTGTCCTCTCTCCCACATGGGGACAAGGACCTCCTTTATGAGGAGATCTTGTCCAATCCCAATGTACTTTGTACCCCCTCCATGTCATGTACTATCCTACCACCTCATCTCCACCTCATCTTTCTTAAGCCTCTCCCCATGCTACATGTCAAGATGTGAGGGCTTGTGAGCTCTCAACTCACCTTAGCCCTACATCTTGATATTTGGTGGCTCAATCTTGGCCATCCATCTCTTCTAGGAATTCTCAAAATTCCTATAAATACCACGTATTTTCTCTCATTTTGGAGGAGATCATTTTGCTAGCCAAACTCTTGCAATTTTATTTCTCAACCTACACTTAGCCATTTTCATGTTTTCATCCATTTGCACCCATCCTCACATCATCATTTAGCTTGCATCTTGTGTCATCCAAGGAGCATACACATCAAATATCGAAGGGCCAACCAAAGGATTGATTCGAGACAAGGTATAAGGCTCCATTTGTTGTTTTTATCTTGTGTTGTTTCCAACTTAGGCTAATCTTGAGGTGTAGGTTGTTTTGTTGTTTATTTGCACTATTTAGTTTGCTGCTCATTTTCTAATGCATATATTCAACCTATCACATTTCTGGCACACCCGGTGGGACCCACAAATGGGTCTTTTTCTTTCACGTTTGCTATTTTTTGCATTTTTGCAGGTCCGGGTTACAGAGTGGCAGACTTGTCCTTACAGAGTGGCGGACCTGTCCTTTCGGTGGCGAACCTGTCCCTCCGGTGGTGAACCTGTCCCTCTGGTGGCGGACCTGTCCTTACAGAGTGGTGGACCTGTCCTTACAGAGTGGCGGACCTGTCCTTACAGAGTGGCGGACATGTTCTGCTGCGGCGGACCTGTCCTTACAGAGTGGTAGACCTGTCTTGCTTTGGCGAACCTGACCTCCCGAAGGTGAAATTTCAAGATTTTACCAATTGTCCTTTGATAAATTAGGCACATAGTTTAACTAGAGGGGTCAACAAACCTTGTTTGGCGTGTTTGTGGAAGGCTATTTGACGTATCCAATCCCCTTGCGCCATTTGGCGATCCTCGGTGACAAGAAATCGTAGCTTCCCAAGTCCTTTGAGTCACCCCATTTTCATTTTCTTAGTGGGACCTGCTTGGGGATTTCATCACCCCAAGGGACGATTCCAACCACGCGTACCAGCGGGGTATATAAAGGGGGGAGAGCGAAAGTTGAACCTCAATCCAACCACGTTGTAATTGGCGAAGCGTTGGGATGACGTGAAGAGTTGGTCCGAGCCTTTATTATCTCGCTAAGGTTCCCAACTCACGCTTGTAACGGGTTGGTGTTCATGGTTTGGGCCTCACGTACCGGGTGTATATTGAGGACTCCTTAGCAACCATGTTCATCCTAGAGTAGAAAACTTTGTTGGCCATACCCGTTTCTACTAAATCTTAGGGTTGTGCTGCCTGAATTGTCTTTCTCGTGCAAAACCAGTCATTATCAGTTTGGCCAAATTCTTTTCATGTTTGCTATATTTTGGGTCCTTTTCCTTACCCATCCATAAAAAAAATCAAGCTTAAACTTATCCTTTGGCGGACCTGACCTTATGCTATGGCGGACCTGACCTTATGCTGTGGCGGACCTATCCTTATCCTTTGGCGGACCTGTCCTTATGCTGTGGCAAACCTATCCTTATCCTTTGGTGGACCTGACCTTATGCTGTGGCGGACCTGTCCTTATCTTTTGGCGGACCTGTCCTTATGTTGTGGCGGACCTGACCTTTTGCTCTTTCTTCCCAGGGCCGCCATTTCCACACTGTTTATCCGATTGACTCCGTTCAAAGGCAATTCTTCTTGTTTTTTCATACTCTTTCCGATGATATATACCACTTCATACTTTTGATAAGTTGGTCGGGGCACCTTTTTCTTCACCATCTGCCTCCTCGAGGGGGGTATACCCTACCATTCTCTCTGTTTACTCGTTCCGAGTAAACATTCATCCATTCAACACATCCTTTCATCATTCAGAGCTCTAGTTCTATCATTCTGATCGTCCGTTTACTCGCTCCGAGTAAATGTTCATCCATTCAACACATCCTTTCATCATTTTGAACTTTGGTTCTATCATTCTGATCATCCATTTACTCGTTCTGAGTAAATGTTCATCCATTTGACACATCTTTTCATCATTTGGAACTCTAGTTCTATCATTCCAATCGTCCGTTTACTCATTCCGAGTAAACGTTCATCCATTCAACACATCCTTTCATCATTCTAAACTTTGGTTCTATCATTCCGATCATCCGTTTACTCGTTCTGAGTAAACATTCATCCATTTGACACATCATTTCATCATTTTGAACTTTGGTTCTATCATTCCAATCATCGGTTTACTCGTTCCAAGTAAACGTTCATCCATTTGACACATCCTTTCATCATTCTAAACTTTGGTTCTATCATTCCGATCATCCGTTTACTCGTTCCGAGTAAACGTTCATCCATTTAACACATCCGTTCATCATTTCAAACTCTCGTTCTATCATTCTAATCATTTGTTTACTCGTTTCGAGTAAACGTTCATCCATTTAACACATTCGTTCATCATTCTGAACTCTCGTTTTATCATTCTAATCATTCGTTTACTTGTTCCGAGTAAACGTTCATCCATTTGACACATCCTCTCATCATTCAGAACTCTGGTTCTATCATTCTGATCATTCGTTTACTCATTCCGAGTAAAGATTCATACATTTCACACATCCTTTCATCATTCTGAACTTTGGTTTTATCATTCCGATCATCCGTTTACTCGTTCCGAGTAAACGTTCATTCATTTGACACATCCTCTCATCATTCAGAACTCTGGTTCTATCATTCTGATCATCCATTTACTCGTTCCGAGTAAACATTCATCCATTTCACACATCCTCTCATCATTCGGAACTCTAGTTCTATCATTCTAATCATCCGTTTACTCGTTCCGAGTAAACATTCATACATTCAACACATCCTTTCATCATTCCGAACTCTCGTTCTGTCATTCCGATCATCCGTTTACTCGTTCCGAGTAAACATTCATACATTTCACACCTCTTTTCATCATTCTGAACCCTCGTTCTATCGTTCTGATCATTCGTTTACTCGTTCTAAGTAATCGTTCATCCGTCCCGATCAACCGTTTGCTCATTTTGAGTATTTGTTCATCCATTTCTATCATCCCTTTCTCCAATCAAATCATCGTTTTCCCCACCCAAATCCGAACTTCATCTCAGGTTATTATCCAAATTGACCTAAGTATCTGATCTGATCGTCATCATAAACATCCTCTTGGGATTGTCGTCATCC
>VDFB02380942.1:0-49269 GCA_007258455.2 Sequoia sempervirens | reverse complement strand
CCACCTAATAATGGACTCGCATCATGTTTTCAAAATAACCAAAATCCTATCATGGATCGAATGCTCAAGAACATGAACTATCCAGGAAAAGGTCTAGGCCTTCGTGAGCAAGGTATTTTAGAGCCCATCCAAGTCAAAGAACAAATCTGCATGCAAGGTCTTGGATCTATTCCCCAAGACTCACAATCTAAACACGTTGGTACAACCTCTAGACGTCCTCAACGAGCCTTCTCCAAAAGAAATGTCGGCTCTTCCATCGCTCCACCAAATCATATGCTGCAATCCCTCCTCCTCTATCGTATCACCTCAAAACAATCGTCCATATTCCTCCTTCATTCGCACCATCCATTTTGGGTCCTTACATCCCTCCATCCACAATCTCCCATCCTTCATCTACTGCATCCATCTTGGGTTCTTATGTCCCTCCACCCACTCTATCCATCTTGGGTCCATATATCCCAAGATCACCTCCTCCATCTCATTCACTCATCCATCCAACACCTATCCATGTCATCCATCATAAACATCCCTCTCGCATGTTCCATAATCAGGATCAACAAAGGCACATACCTGCACATCCTCCATCTACACATAATCCTCATCATCCATCTTCTCACACCCATCCCATTGCTAGTATGAGCACTTTGGATGCCAGAGGAAAAATGCATCAATCTAAACACCCACATGAATCTAAAGCTTCCCATGTCCCCTCTAAAAGACATGATAAAGAAAAGAAAAACAAAATCCAAAATCAAAATCAAACCCATCAGCCACAAAGGCCCACTAAAGCAAAAATCAAAACCATGTGGATCCCAAAGAAAAAAGATGTAATGCCATCAAATGAAAAATCTGTAAGAACATCCAAAGTTGCTAATCCAAAAGCTAATCATACCCCCCTTTCATCTCCTAAGTCTGTTTTGGGTCCCTATGTCTCGAAATTCACTATTCCATCTCCTTCATTATCTCCACATTCTCCATCCATTAGTCCTTTTATCTTTTCACATCCACCACCACATGTGCCACCGTTGGTCCTGAACTCACCACCCCATCACACATCCACCCCATCATTCTATCCATACCCTTTCCAGCATCCCATTCATTACCCTACATATCTCCCCCATTGAATCCCTCTAATTCATCCTCTTGCATAATCCATTTATCCTCATAAGGTGGTACCAACATCCAACAGTCGGTTCGAACATGAGCTCTTAATACCTGATATAGAACTTGATGCTTGAGTCCTTCATCCATATCCTTATCACATGTCTTCTAAATCCACTTATTCGCCTCCCTATCCTTATCCATCTCCTTCCGCGTACTATCCAAAAAGTCCAAAAATCCAAAAAAGTCAAAAAATAATCAAAAAATCCAAAAAAGTAAAAAAAATCAAAAAAATCAAAAAATAAAATAGTAAAAAGAAATAATCCGTCCAATGGTGAAAACTTGGCAACCAAGCGCCTTGGATAAGTACCATGATGAAAACTTGGAAAACAGACATCATGCGTAAATTCCTAGTTGCACTTGGGGGCAGCTTCTTGATATGCATTCCCTCCATCCGCTATGCTTCTTGCTACACTTTCGGCTATGCACCCATCTTCTTGCTATACATCATTTTCATCCATCCCCTCCACCCTATCGAGCTTACACATCCTGTTTGGCATATCTCATTTTTCCCAATCCTTCCATCCTCCTTGTGATCTTCATGGGGCAAACATATAAGCATGCTTTGGACACCTTTTAGCATACATTCCCCTCACCCGCACACTATCCCAACTATCATTCGCCCTCCATCTCCCTTCCTTATCCATGCATCCTATCTTCATCCATCTCACTCCTTTATTTTCTTATCCTTCTCTATTGCATCCTTCATGCCTCCTCACACATGACATATCTAGAGTGGGGGCATCTATCTTCCTTTGTGATACAGTCCTTGGAGACATCATTCATTCCATCAGAACAATCCCTTCCATCTCCCCATCCTTATCTTCTAATCGCTCCCCACAATCCTTTTAACCTCCCTATCCTTATCCCCCTACCCATCCATCATAACATCCCTTCCCTCTCCCCATCATTATCTTCCTGTCCATTTATCTCTATCCACATCACATCTCTTAATCCCTTGTCATTGGCTACTCCCCATACAATCCATTGTCCTTTATCTTATCACTTCTGCTTCTTTTGCACATCTTTTCAATCTCCTATCCTTTTTCATCATTCAACTATTTGTCATGCCATCCTCCCACTTCATCGTTGATGATTTGGATAACTATCCCATCCCTGAGCTTTGTATAGTCACTATCCTCCAATCCAATCCAACAGGTCTATCTTGTCCCATTGTGTCGGTCCAATCATTTTATCCCCTTATCTACGATTATCTCATCATCTTTCATCCATCACTTGTCTTTGGCCTTCTATTGAACTAAGTTGCCCCTACGCTTTCACGTAGGCAAGGTCGATCATTTGATCTTCCCCCGGGGTTCCATCATCGATCTTCATTGTCCACTTTGTCCCTTTATCACCTATCATCAATCTTTCTACTTTGTCCATCTGATTCTTTATCATCTATCATCAATCTTCATATCTTGTTCCTATTTGTTTGTCTCGTCTTTATCATCCATCGAGGTCTCCTATCTTGTGTCATGTCTCTCGTGTCGTGTCGTCAAGCTATGCCCTTATCTAGCTGGATTTTAACAAATGAGATCCACTTGTATCATCAAATCCAATCAGTTCTGAATATCCTGCGTCATATCAATCTTTTAATTTAGTATCCATCATCGGTCTCAACAGGATGCATTCTTCCTAACAGACCTCATCAATCCCATCCATCCCCGTGCTCCTATGGCAAATGACGTTTGAAATTGATTGTAATCTTTTAATGCTTTTGGATTTTGTTTATCATTTGAGCTCCCTATCATCACTTGTCATGGTCGCCTTGATCCATCATATCATGGTGTGCTTTGACTAGTCAACATAGGGGTGTATATTGATCTTTTCTTTGTTGTTGTCTTCTTGGTTGTCCCACGTAGTACCCACCAAGATCCCTGAGATCTTGTGTTACATTGGGGCATCCTTCTGTGCTTGTGGTTATCCCAACACCTGGCCCGACCAAGGTCATCACGACTTTGGGGTGTTGGGATAGCCTTCTTGTTTGATCTGTTTGTTTCATGCATTAGACACTAATCAGCCTTGGTCCTTTATACCTTGGTGTATTGTGTCTTCTGCTATAGCAAAAATCAGTGTTCCGACGATGGAAAATTGCATTTGTATTGCATTTCACTTTCCATTCCACCCTCTTGCATATATCCCTCATCCTATCATCTATCAAAATCCCCCCATCCATTTGTGCTTCATCCATCTCCTCCCGCTTATCCTTCCACTTGCAATTTAAAATTCCTTCTCTCATCCCATCACTTTGCATCATCTTTTTCATCTCCCCTTGCATCATCTTATCCATTTCGAGAGCACACTCGTGTTCTCTTGAGCCCGTATGTCCTCTCGAAGGGGAATCCTTCATCCCTTAATCCCTAATTTTCATCACCTTTTCCCTTCCTAGTCACTTCTTTGAATGACTGGGGCATCTTTCCCAATCTAGCCATCTTCTTCTAGGTTCCATGTTTTAATATTATTTGAAATGATGCTACTTCATAACACCATCTCAAAGAGGGGCAAAATGTAGACATCTAAATTTGGACACTTAATTTATCCAAATTCATCCCCTTCCGTTTATTTTCGTTAATTAAGTAATACTACTATTATTTAATTAATAACTTTAATTCTGCCAAATCCCTAAGGTATTTAATCAATAATACCTTATCTCTTTAATCCTCCTTTCATCAAATGAATTAAATAAATATGACATTTATTTAATTCCTCACATGTCACATCCTCCATTTTTTATTATCTAATCTTAATCCTTCTTCTAATCCCATTATTAGGATGTGCACATGCCTAATCTTTGAATTGGATGTGTCACATCCTCCAACTTTTGCAAGTTGGCCTCTAATCTCTCTTAGCCACCTAACCCTCCTCTAATCCTTCATTACTCTTCCCCATGTGATCTTTGACTTGTCACATCAAGTCACATGTGGAATCTAACTCTCTTCTAATCTTCATTAATCAGTCTAATCAAGTACTTGCACAATCCTAATCACTTAATTGAGTCAACCCTATTAAATGATTTTTTTTTGACAAGGCATCTCCATTCTCCATCTAAATTTGGACACTTAATTTATCCAAATTAATCCCTTTCGTCTTATTTTCAATTAAGTAATACTACTATTATTTAATTAATAACTTTAATTCTGCCAAATCCTAAGGTATTTAATCAATAATACCTTATCTCTTTAATCATCCTTTCATCAATTGAATTAAATAAATATTCCCTTCATGTCACATCCTCCATCTTTTATTATCTAATCTTATCATTAATGTGCATATGTCTAATCCTTGATTAGGATGTGTCACATCCTCCAACTTTTGCAAGTTGGCCTCTAATCTCTCTTAGCCACCTAACCCTCCTCTAATCCTTCATTACTCTTCCCCATGTGATCTTTGACTTGTCACATCAAGTCACATGTGGAATCTAACTCTTTTCTAATCTTCATTAATCAGTCTAATCAAGTACTTGCACAATCCTAATCACTTAATTGAGTCAACCCTATTAAATGCTTTTCTTTTTTTGACAAGGCATCTCCATTCCCCATGTGAATTTTTAATTCACATTTAATCCCCCAATGCATTTAAGAAATTTTAAATTCCTTCCCTCTTCCCCATGAGAATATTTGAGGAATTCTTAATTCTCCACTTGTCCTCTCTCCCACATGGGGATAAGGACCTCCTTTATGAGGAGATCTTGTCCAATCCCAAGGTACTTTGTACCCCCCTCTATGTCATGTACTATCCTACCACCTCATCTCCACCTCATCTTTCTTAAGCTTCTCCCCATGCCACATGTCAATATGTGAGGGCTTGTGAGCTCTCAACTCACCTTAACCCTACATCTTGATATTTGGTGGCTCAATCTTGGCCATCCATCTCTTCTAGGAATTCTCAAAATTCCTATAAATACCACCTCTTTTATTTCATTTTGGAGGAGATCATTTTGCTAGCCAAACTCTTGCAATTTTATTTCTCAACCTACACTTAGTCATTTTCATGTTTTCATCCATTTTCACCCATCCTCATATCATCATTTAGCTTGCATCTTGTGCCATTCAAGGAGCATACACACCAAAGATCAAAGGGCCAACCAAAGGATTGATTCGAGACAAGGTATAAGGTTCCATTTGTTGCTTTTATCTTGTGTTGTTTCCAACTTAGGCTAATCTTGAGGTGTAGGTTGTTTTGTTGTTTATTTGCACTCTTTAATTTGTTGCTCATTTTCTAACGCATATATTCGACCTATCACAATATCATAAGGATGAATGCTTTCACATTAAAAATTTACAATGGGACGTAACAATCAAATTAGGGGAGAAGTGAATATGCATGGTCCTACAACTATGGATATTGTATATGAAAAAACAATTAAGCAGGAGAAAAAGCTTAGGGCTATCTCCAATCAATAGGAAAATAAAGACTATAAGAAGATTGCGGAAATTCCTGACAAGCCAACTCCAAAGAAGGTGGAGGTTGCAAAAAATGTACCTAAACAAGGAGAAAAAGGTAATTGCAATAGTGGAAAAGAGTCAAGAAGGGAGTAAAAAAGGAATGATTTCAACTAAGGAAATACCAATAATGCTGGTGGAAACGCTAGTGGATTTGGAGAACCCGCAAAGAAGAAGGTACCGTTTACAGGATGCTATACTTGTGGGGGAGACCATTTTCCTAGAGATTGTCCCAGTAAGCCTTCCGGTAGTTCACTACCTACTCAATGGGAAATCTTCCAACATAGGATAGATGTAGCAGTGGATGACCGCCAAGCAGAGTATCATGCAACTCCCATTAAAACTCTAGGTATTTTGTTTGGTTTACCCATTTCAGTTCTCATTGATACTAGTGCAACTGAGAATTTCATTTCACCTAGAGTAGCTAAGCAATTATCTAGAAAGGCTCGACACATGGCAATGTCTTGGGATGTAGAGTATGAAAACCAGACAAGAGCAAAGGTGGAATAATATTTGTTCAAGGTTAGGATAGAGCTACCTTATTTCTCTACTAAAGTAAACCTTTATGTCACACCATTAGGATCCTATGATGTTATCTTAGGTATGAATTGGTTGTGGAGACATAGGGCTAAAGTAGATTATCATGCGAAAGCCATAGAATTTCTAGATGATCTTGGTAACCATGTAAAGTTCCAAGGGATACCTAGAAATGTGAAGATTTGTCAAATCTCGACAATGCAACTACTGAGGGTTGAGAAGAAAGGGTGCAGACTCTTTGTTTTTAAGTTAGAATAAATTGGAGATCTTGATAACTTGGATTCCAATAGCTTCCAAGAGATGGAAGATGGTGAAAAATATGACACGGGAATGTCAGACATGGAAAGATATCCTATATTGAGAAAAATTTTGGATGTGTTTCTAGAGGAGTTACCTAGGTTACCACTGAAGAGGATATTTGATTTCCCTATAGATATAAAATTTCCAGGGTTTGAAACTATTTCCAAGGTTCCCTATTGGATGAAAACAATCAAGATAATGGAGCTTAAGTCATAGTCAGATGAATTGTTGTCAAAAGGGTTGATAAGACCAAGTGTTTCACCTTGGGGAGCTCTGATTATTTTTTGTGAAAAAGAAGGATGGTGCTTTGTGTTTGTGCATCGACTATCGTATGCTTAACAAAGCCACAGTGAAGAATAAGTATCCATTTCCATGCATTGATGATCTTTTCGATCAAATGAGAGGAGTTGACATATTCTCAAAGATAGATATGAGATCTAGATATCACCGGTTGAGAATTAAAGATGAAGATATCTTTAATATTGCATTCAAAACCAAATATGGACACCATGAGTTCACAGTTTTACCTTTTGGTTAAACAAATGTACCCACTGCATTTATGAATTTGATGAATAGTGTATTTAGAGACTTCCTAGATAAATTTGTCTTGGTTTTTCTAGATGACATCCTGATTTATTCCAAGGATGAAGAAGATCACTATAGACATTTAGAGATAGTTCTACAACATTTAAGAGAACACAAGTTGTATGGTAAACTCTCTAAGTGTACTTTCTTCCAAAGGAGAGTGCATTATCTAGGGCATGCATTCTTGGAAGATGCAATCTCCATAGATCCCACTAAGATTAAGGCAGTACTTGAGTGGCATGTACCCAAGAATGTGTCTGAGGTAAGAAGTTTTATGGGTCTAGCACGGTACTATAGAAAGTTTGTTGCAAACTTCTCCAAGATTGCTTTTCCAATCACCTCTTTATAGAGAAAAGGTAAGAAATATGAGTGGAATGAGAAGTGTCAAGAATCCTTTGATCTACTTAAAGAGAAGTTGACTACCGCGCCAATCTTGAAAGTACCAGATCCTAAGGGTAACTTTACAGCTATCACAGATGCATGCAAAGAAGGTTTAGGATGTGTGTTAATGCAAGATGGGCAAGTGATTGCTTATGATTCTAGAAAGCTGAAACCTTATGAACAAAATTATGCATCACATGATTTAGAGTTAGCAGTTGTGGTTCACACATTACATATGTGGAGGCACTACTTGTTAGGGAAACCCTTTAAATTGAAAATTGACCATAATGGGTTAAAGTACCTTTACACTCAACCTAATCTGAATGCTAAGCAGAGCAACTAGTTGGAGTTAATAGTTGACTATGACTTCAATATCAATTATATAAAAGGGAAAGAGAATAGGGTTGTCAACGCCTTGAGTCAAAGACATCATATTGCTTCAATAGTATCCATTCAAATTGACTTTAAGGGACCAATGTTGCAAAAGTGCAAAGAGGATGAGTACTACTTGCAAGCCAAGTAGACACTCGCTAATAATCCACAAGATTCTAGGTATGAGGGTTTTCATTTTGAACCTAATGGATTACTTAGATATAAAGGTAGGATGTATGTACCTGAAGTAGTAGAGTTAAGGAATCTAGTATGGAAAGAAGTACATGAAGCATCGTACTCTTGACACCCTAGAGTGACCAAAATGATGGCAGATGTGAAACGATTATATTTTTGGAAAGGGATGAAAGGAGATGCTGCTAATTTTGTGACAAGGTGTCTAGAATGTCAAAGGGTGAAAGCGGAGCATCATCATCCTACAAGCTTGTTATATCCACATGACATACCAGAGAGGAAGTGGCAAGTCATAAATATGGACTTTGTGCAAGGATTTCCTATGTCAAGAAATAAGCATAATGCCATTCTTGTGATAGTAGATAAGCTTACCAAAGTCACACATTTTATACCCGAGAATTTAATTGATGGAGCACCTGTCATAGTAAGAAAATTTGTGCAAGAAGTGTTTAGGTTGCATGGAATTTTAGAGAAAATTCTTGGATAGGAATGCATGAGTCACTTCTAGGTGTTGGAAAACCTTGTTTTCTACACTAGTGACTCAGTTGAATATTAGCTCAACATATCATCTAAAAATGGATGGAAAAACAGAAAGGGTGAATCAAGTTTTGGAAGACCTACTGAGAATGTATTGCATGGATCAATAGTACAAGTGGGGAGACTACTCACCCTTAGTCAAATTCGCTTATAACAATTCTTATCATTTTGTGATAAAGATGGCTCCTTTTCAAGCATTGTATAGTTGAAAGTGTCAAACTCCTATAAGTTGGGATAGACTTGAGGATAGAGTGACTCTTGGGACAGAGATGTTGGCTGAAATGGATGAGAAATTTAAGATTGTGAAGCAAAGGTTAGTTGAAGCTAATGATTGACAAAAAAGTTATGTTGATGCTAAGAGAGTGCCCTGAATTTTTTCCATAGGTGACAGTGTTGTTGAGAGTGAAACCTCACAAAAGCTCCATTAAATTTGGAAAGTCTTCCAAGTTAGTCCCATGTTATGTTGGACCTTTTGAGATTCTTGAAGAAGTGAATCCAGTAGCTTATCGAATAACATTGCCACCAGTTCTTGTTAGAATGCATAATGTCTTCCATGTGTCTTACCTTAAGAGGTATGTACCTAGTGATAATCATGTGATTGATTGGACTGCTTTATAAGTACAAGACCCCAGAGTGGTAACACTTGAGCCCGTCAAGGTGCTCAAAATACATAAGTTTCACTTGCATAATAGGGAGGTTCTGCAATGCAAAGTCCAATGGGATCAGTATGCAGAAGACTCAACCACTTGGGAGGATTATGCTAAAATTTAGCAAAAGTTTCCTCACGTTTTAGATGCTTTTAAGAATTCTTGAACAATATTTTGATGGTTTTTTTTTTTATGTTACTACATAAAATCATCGAGGATGATGATTCACAAGAGGGGAGTATGTTACACCCCAATTGTGCAATTAATATTTACTATTACTATGTAGTGTAAAATGTGAATGTAATGCACGAATTCAATGGATGAATAAATTGTGTGTGCACTTTGTTATCACTACTTAATCAATGAATGTCATCTCATTTAATGTTATATGAAGGAATGAATTTATGTGATTAGATAAATATTGTGTTGATATTCTAACTTTGGAGATGTAATATGTGTACTACATATTTTGTGAATAGATGACAGTTGTGTACATGTGTTAGTGTTTGCAAGTATATGTTCAATTCCTCTAGGTGGACAGGAAGTATCACTCAAGAGAAGGTCTTGGTTGGGTAACCAGTAATGTAACCTAGATGAGCTTACACACACCACAATAGAATAACTAAGTCGGGTTATTAAGTGGGAAGTTGGTAAGTCATTCTTTGTCTGTATGTCTACTTTAGTAAGAGTCTAGTTTACTATTGAGTGCATGTGTGAATGATGTTTATCCATTTGAGCTTGAGATTTCTTTCCTTGTTACTATGTTTGTATTGATATGTGAAACATACAAGGTATGTATATGCGTACACAAATGCACGACAATGATAGACCATACGCACAAAGGAACGTGTACATAGGGGTACATAGGTAGACATACCTATGCACACTCATGCATGAGTTGCTTATGCACATGTAACTATTTGATGGAACTAGTGACATGCATATGTATACATATATACATATCGCTCATAGTCTCTTATCAATACCGTAGTAATTGTGTATGATTTGGTGTGAGAATCAAATGTGCATATACATATATCCATATGTATAAATGTATCCATATACGCGTATGGTGGAAAATGGAAATGCCCATAAAAATGTATCAATACATGTATGCATACACATACATGTACATAGAGGTATATATATGAATATATATATGTATACACAATTGATATATCAATATAACAATGTAATTGCTATTATGATGTATTCCTTTGTATATAGATTATATATACATGCTTTATCGACATATGATAAATATGGATATATATATATATGTGTGTGTATAAGTTGTGAATATATATTTAAATGATACTTGCTTTGAGATTGACTATCTAAAGTAATGATTATCAGTTGATTGTAATGCTTTATATATTTGGCTTTGAAGTTGATTATCTCAATCAACTTGGAGGCTGACTTATTAAACAAGTTTAGGCCGAACTTTGGAACAATAGTGACTGTATTTCGTGAGCCGCTTAATGGTCATGTTGTTGACGATAGAAGATTTTGTGATCTGTAAACTTAACATAGCCATAAATTTGATATTTATGATGAGAATAAGTCAACATCTTTTTAATAGGGAAACCATGGACTTGGTAAATTGTATTTCCATGATATTTTGTATCGATCAAATAGCTGTTTAAGCATGGGAAACATATCAATGACTTTTCCTAAATCAATTTAATGATGGAATCAACACTTAGCATGACTTAGTCAATACTTTAGCTTGATGACACTTTTGATATTGACTGTTTCTCTGAAGGAAGAAACCACACCATCTATGAGAGAGTGTAATAATGCTTGGTGCCACCTTTGAATCTTTTAACCTATAGAAGTCTGCTTTGAAATGCAAATCAAATTCTATCACATGGAGATTTGAATTGGTCTCCAATTGTTGTCGAATATGAGCGTCGATCTGTAGCTCTTTGAGCTGATTTTATGCTTACATGTTTACCACATTTTCTCTGTAAATCATGTGTTGTTGCACGCATGCAATTTTTTGTCAATCGCATGCCTAATCCTCAGGGTGTTTGATCTCCTACTTGTTGTATAAATAGAAACATGAGTTCATTTGTTTGGAAGAGTCATTATTCTTCTACACATTATTTCTTGTGCAAAGTTTCTACATTTTGTATACTTTTCTATCTGCAATATTATGTCAAAACAGTGAGGGAGAGCCTTGAGTATTGAGAGAGTTTTATTATCCTTTGAGAAGAAGCAAATTCCAACTTGAGAGAGTTAAGAGTTGTGAGACTTTGTTGGAGGATCAATATTGAGATAGTTGTTGTTCTAGAAGTGTTGTGACTGCAACCAGTCAAATTGGAAAGCTTAAAAATAGGCATGAGGATATTCTATCTATTTTTGAATGAGCTATGTCTTGATTGATTAAACTAGTCTTGTTGCTACTTGCACATAGAGGATAGTATTGTCTGCTTTGAAAGAGAAGTGGAAACTATTTACTTTGTTTGTGCATTGTTTATAATTACTCCATAATAAGAGAGACTATTTGTCATGGGTATTATTATTATACTAGACATGAGTAGATATGGGTACGAGAGTATGTTTAACATAGGTATTGTTATTATATTGGATATGATCAAACATAGAAAAGCTTAAGGAACACTCAACACTAGATAATTAATTATGCTAGATGGCTAACAGGTTACTCTTGGGAATGTTGACCAGTGAAGGGAGGGAACTTGTACTTTTCTTATTGAGTTTTGTTACCTTAGGTTGTGTTAAAAAGATAGGTTATCCTGAGGAGTAACTTTCTCATGGAGATGGATTTTCTAAGCATAGATATAATGGCCTTAAGTCAAAATGAGCTTTCCATAGTGTAGGTGAATGGTAGACCATCACTCAATTATACTGAGTGAGAACACTTTGGCTAAAGTAGTGTGATTCTTTGAAGACTCCACTATGTATAGTGTGAATGTTGAGACTCCATTATCGGTTCATTGTGTCCATTTAAATGCAAGAGGGCTACCTAGCGTAGGTTATAAATCCTAGTCATGTAGGACACAACATTAAGCTTAGAGTGGTATGTTGTATGTGGTTACCCAACCAATACCTTCATCGAAGGGAAGGGCCATCTATCATTGGTAGATGTGCAAGGGACCACATATGAGTCTATGGTTGGCGAAAAATTGATTGAGTGATGATTCTCCTCCTCAACAGGTGACAGAGGACCAAGCTTTTTAAAGGTGGATTCCTAAACCATCTATATCTCATGCTATGAAGCTCGAAGTAGCCATGCATGTAGTTTTATACTTTCTTGGAATATTATACTTTATGTAATATTGTAATGGAATGGAAATCCTTATTGTAAGTTGTACAACATCTTTGTTCATATATTTTCAATAAAGAAAGGAAAAAAACTTATTGCAATTGCTTGTTACATAGTTTATTTTACTTGTACAATAAAAACTTAGGAAATTTACTACAGTGAATGTTTGGCATGTTACAGTGTGTGTAGAGAATGTGATCACTAAGGAATTTTCATTTTTTCATGAACTTTATCAAAATTCTTATGAACAATTGAAAGCATGGATCAAAACACATAATGGTTTTGTTTGTCCAACGATAGGTTCGAACACTCTCCCCTTAAAATTTGGACCGAAGCAATTAAATGTCTCATTCTCCATCATCTCATCATTGGACCAATTCTATGTGAAGCTAGGCTATCCATAGCTATGCTCCATGGATTTTGTCCCCTAAATAGTGCATAAATACTTAAAATTTCCATTTGGTATAATATTTTTACTATGCATCCTAGCAGTTTTAATCCTTTGTATTCTCATGGGAATTTCTCATTGGATTTATTTTGGCTTGAATGTATGGAACCTATTAAGCCTTGTGAAGACTTCTTTTTAAATCATACCAAAAGTTAAAGGAAAAGCGCATAGTAGAATTATCTCTTAGCAATATCCCTCAACCCATGATTGAGCCTCTTATCATTGATAAAACCATGATTGAACCAAAAACTCTTCCAAGTAACCAAGATAAATCCATGACAATTCCTCCACCCATTTCCTATAAAAGACCAAGAGATAACTATACAATTCCTATTGTGCCTCCTAAGAGCAAACAAGTTTATAAACCTAAAGAGAAAGTGGTTGACCAACCCTTGATGGTTTAGATTTTGTTCCTCCCTTGCGGGAAGGAAATGAACCTATGGTTGATAAACCCACTCCCATACAATTACAACTTGAGAATCGTGCAAAAATAAATCAAAATGCTAAAGAGCGTAGGAATAGATGTCATGCTATTGCTCATAAGTTAAAAGAAGATAATAAAACAAAAAAACAAGACCAAAATTTAAATAAAATAAAGCATTATGATTCCCTACCTTTGACACAACAACAACATGAAACCTCTATGGACATTATCATTAGAACTCCTGTTGTGATCAACTTAAATGATGATGATGCTGATGAGATTGTTAAGCTTAATGAGGAAGTGCATAATGAGTTGAATTTGTTATTTTCCTCTTCCATGAGCTTAGACAAGAACAACTGTGATGATCCTCCTAACAAGAGCGACTCACCATGCGTTGAACCTGGTGATTGTCCTAGTATGACACTCATTGTTTCCCCCTTGGTTATTTATCCACCTTTCATATATGATGAACAATATTGAGATGCAGATGACTTGCTTTAGGTTAGCTCACATGTGTCATACTAGCTTTATATCTATTCATGTTCTTTGTGTGATTGCATATGGGTAATGTGATCCCCCATACCGTGTTGCTTGGCATGTCTTTATGTTTGTGAGCCTACTTTGGATGAGCCTTGTCACTCCGTTGGTGCAAGGATACAAAGGAAGTGAATCTATTGTGACATTCTTCTATTTGTATCTTCATTCTTCTATATGTCATAACCATTGTCTTTTCACTTGTCTTCTATTTTTCTTTTGGGGGTGATGCAAAGTGTTGAGACATTTAGGTCTCCTCTATGTTGATCCAAAAGGATTGTTTGTATTCTCTCTCTCTCTCTCTCTGTCATTCTTCCTTTATGGTCATTGTTCCATGAATTATTTGGGGAATGATGATAGTTCCTATATAAGAGCGAATTTGCACCCCTTATGCAAATTCCCCTTTTACACTTCCTCACCTTAGAAAATGAAATCCAAAGGTGAAATTCCACATCAGCCCACTGCCTTTGTTCCACTTGGCATCTATTTTTTGCGTCGGTAGAAGAATAACTGTCAGGGACGTTTGTGTGGTGCAAAAACGTTCGCATGACGTGTTTACATCCCTGACTGATTCCTGCATCTGAATCCAACAGAGGCATTACACTTCCCATTTGGGTCAATTTGTAACGCCCTCTTCGACCAAACGACCTGGATATGGTCATTTTTCTCATCTCACCTTCAAAAACACTCTTCACTCCTTCACTTCATCCTCTAAGCATTCATTTCATCCTCTAGCAATCTCTCTACACAATCTCCAAGCATTCTAGCATTCACTTTCACTCTCAAGTAGCACTTTGGCACTCCATAGTAGCAGCAACAACACTCCATCAACTCCATAGAGAAAGTGTGGAACAACACCATTGCAGTAGGGGCTTGAGTCCTCTCTTTTTCTCTTTCATTAGCTAGTGAGCTCTTGGTGGAGGTGGTAAGCATTTTCATTCCTCTCCTCTACGATTTGGTTGAGTAGCACATTACTATTTTGTAGTGTTTATTGTGTTCTTTACTTTTATTCTTCCTTTATCATACTTTTCTCCATTATTTCTATCTTGGTTGTCCATGGAGGTGGAAACACCAAAATGAGGGTCTAACTAAGGCAGGCCCTTATACAACCCCCCAATAATTTTTGTCCTTGTGTGTAGGGGTATGTGTATTTGGAGCTAGCTAGCGAATATGATCTTTTGTAAGATCATATTTGTCACCCTAGCCTTAATATACTTGATTTATCACATTCGTTTGTATATCTCTTACTTTATAGTTTTATTTTGTTCCCTTAAAAATCATTAGCTAGGCTGTCAACTCATTTTTTTCTAGTTCACGTTGTACTATTGGTCCTCTGGTCGTACTAACACCAGCGCACTTGAGAGACGCTAGCATGCCACATTATTATCCCAGAACTACACTTTCATCTTTGGGTAGAGAGGTACCTGAGGCACAATGTTGAACTTGAAAACCAGCTCGCCTAGCCCCAAAACTAGTTTCAGGTCTGCAAAGTGATTGAAGGACCTCATAGTCCTCATCATTCTCGTTCCTCATTTCAAAACATCCTTTTAGACTGAGGTAAGTTAGGGAAGCCTTCTGCTCATGGATCTCATGACCTAGGGCCTTGAATATGGTTGGTCTCCCTCTCTTACAGTTCCAAGCTCAATTATATCATTGTAGAAAAGACATATGTTGACCCCAAATCCATGGATCCCTTATATGTTATCTTAGGATTGCATATGGGGGGAGACCTTCTTTCCATAACAAAAAAATATTTGGAAACATATGTTTGGAATAGGGCTTTCCAAATAAGCTCTCATGTATTGGCCTTTATCATCTTCTACTGTAAATTAATTGCTCACAATATGGTGTTTAGCAATTTATTTTAAGTGGGGGGAATTATCACTCCCACTTGTTTCTTGCTTCATGACATGACCTTTATTCAGAGTGTGGTCTTCTTATGATGTGTCTTCTTGTTAGTGACATTGGGTTTGATTTCCTTCAAGAGTGTGACCTTTCTTGGCATATGAAATTCCTCTTAGGGGTAATGTTATGGCTTGTGTTCCCTAAGGTGTGAATCTTTTATCTCTTGACTAGTCCTCTCTTGATGGTGATATTGACTGTGATGTTCCCTAAAGTGATACCTCTCATGAACTAAGTAAAACCCCTTTGACTATCATAAACTAAATTCTTGGCCACCAAGCATAACACAACTTCCTTGTTAGTGTTGCCTTTATTTCATGAGTGTCTAGCATAATGCAACTTGCTATCCTTGTGAAACCTATGACCATCTTGTGTGGCACCTTATCAAAGTTATCAGGGAGTATAACTTTTGGTATGGTTATGGGTTCACACTTGGTGTATATCAGACTACACTAGACCATTGTGTGTTTCTCATATTGCCTTGGGGCTCACCTAGTGTATATCAAACTACACTAGCCTTTGTGAGCATATTTTTGGACAAACCTAGGCTTGATCCATACCTTTTGGACAAATAGTCAAAGCTTGACCCACGCCTTTTTCATCTTTGTATTAATTTTGACATTTTATGACGTATCTTATGTCGCTGCTACATGTGTATGTCTCTTTGTGCCTTTGTTGGTTTGCCATGGGATCTTTGATCTTAAGGGCTTGATCATCCTCCTTGATCCTTGGCATCTCATCTTTCTAGCAATTATATAATTAGACCTATCTTGACTTATTTGTCTACTTTAGTGTGAGTTTGAGCATGGGCTCGTACTCTCACTAATGTGGGGGATAAATGTATGTAGAAAAATGTACTTGTTTACATTTTCAGACTATTTTTGCATCCCCTTAATTAATTGGACTTAATTAAGCTTCTAATTACCTAAATTATGCATTCCAAAGCCTTATTATTTTCATTTTTAGAAAGGGAAACTTATATTAAACAAATGCTAACATTAATTTAAAACACCTTGGAAATTGTGTCTTGGACTTAGGTCCTAAGACACATTCTCCCAAGGGCGAATGGATCCCCTTTAAGTTCCAAGACCCAATTTTTAATATGTTTTTGATGGCATTTTAATAATTCAAATTCAAGTTTCAAATGTTGGTGTAGACATCCAAATTTGGACACTTAATTTATCCAAATGTACCACTTTTCATCTAAACATCCTATTATTTGCATTAATTAAGTAATATTACTATTATTTAATTAATATCCTTAATTCTGCCAAATCCCTAAGGTATTTTTAATAATTAAATACCTTACCCTCCTTAATCCTCTTTTCATCAAATGAATTAAATAAATATTATATTTATTTAATTCCTCACATGTCATTTATTTAAATAAATATTACATTTATTTAATTCCTCACATGTCATTTTCATTTAATCATATCCATCTCCTAATCTCTTCACTAAGGATGTGCACATGCCTAATCCTTGATTAGGATGTGTCACATCCTCCAACTTTTGCAAGTTGGCTTCTAATCCACATTAACCCTGAATTATCCTCTAATTACTTATTAGTTAAACCTAATTAGTACCTTGGTCAACTCTCCCCATCCCCCAAGGAATTTTTAATTCCTTTTTATTCACCCTAGGCTCCTCTCTTCTCGATGTGAATTTTTAATTCACTTTTATTCCTTCTAGAATCCCTTTTTCCCATGCATCTTCTAGAACCTTTGACTTGTCACATCAAGTCACATGTGACAAATTCCCACCTTTTGGGAACCTTGTCTTATCCACTAGATTCTTCCAATCATTGTGAATTTAAAATTCACTTTTATTCTTCCAAAGCTTCCCTCTTCCCCATGTGATCATTGAAAGGTCACATCAAAGTACTTGGAAGGTACTTGTCCTTCCTCCACATCATGTACCTCCTTTCCACATCACCTACACATCATCCTACCTTTATCCACTTCACATTCCACATGTCAAAATGTGAGGGCTTGTGAGTCCTCAACTCACCTTAACCCTTCATCTTGACTTTGTTAGATAAATCCCAACCATTGAATTCTCTAGAGAATTCAAGTTTCTCTATAAATACCCCATCCTCTAAGAAATTTAAAGGGACTTAGCCATTTTGCAACTAAATACTACTATTTTGTGTACTCATCTAGCCATCAACCTTCATCCATTTGCATCTATATTCAAGCATATAGTCAAGACTTGCATTTAGCCATATCAAGAGCCATCAAGGAGCATACAAATCAATCCAAATCAAGGGCCAACCAAGGAGTTTTAGCTGCAAGAAGGAAGGTATATCTATTTGTCTTCATTTAACACTTTCCTCTTTGCATTTATAAATTCCTTAGGCTAATCTTGAGGTGTTTCCTTATGTTTTTCCATTGCATTTTAATTGCTTAGAATAGGTTAGACATTTTGGTATCACATTTCGGGCACGCCCGGTGGGACCCACAAGCGGGTTCCTATATTTCATGTTTGTTGTTGTTAAGTTTTTTGCAAGAATACATCGCGGAAGGGTGACTACGCCCCTGATTTTCTGCAGTGGGGCGACTGCGCCCTTGATTTTCTGCAGTGGGGCGATTACACCCCTGATTTTCTGCAGTGGGGCGATTACGCCCCTGATTTTCCACAGTGGGGCGATTACACCCCTGATTTTCCACAGTGGGGCGACTACGCCCCTGATTTTTTGCAGAAGGGCGACTACACCCCCTCCTTGACCAATTTTTTTGGCTAACACTTTTTCTGCAAAAGGGCGACTACGCCCCCTCGACCAAAATTTTTGGCTAACACTTTTCTTGTAGAAATGTTTGTGCTAACACTTTTTCGCAGTGGGGCGACTGTGCCCCTGATTTTCCGCAGTGGGGCGACTGCGCCCCTGATTTTCCGCAGTGGGGCGACTACGCCTCTGATTTACTGTAGAAGGGCGACTGCGCCCCCTTGTCACCGCGAAGCAACACATTTTGAAAGGTAAAACTGTCATTTTGGCTTCGGTTTTTTGCTATTTTCAAATATTAACCCCCTAACATTGTTCTTGCAAGGATATTGGTGTTTTTTGATAACTTTTTGCAGCATATTCTTGTGAAGTTGATGAAGAAAGCAGGATAAAACATCTAACATTTGCTTGCAGGGCTATCTGTTCGCTCAAACTTTTTAAAATATCCTTGTTGTTTGCCTTAATCTAAGAACATAGTTTAATTAGGGGGAATAATATTCATTGCTTGTTGTGTCTATCTTTTCTGTTACCCAAAGGGAGCATTAGCTTATTTTTGCTTTCTCCTTGCACTTCGTGTGAGCCTGGGGAGTAGTTGGAAACAATTAGTGCTTTCTTTCTAGTGGGACCTGCTTGGGGATTTCATCACCCCAAGGGACAATTCCAACCACGCGTACTGGCGGGGTATATAAAAGGGGGAGAGTAAAAGTTGTACCCCAATCCAGTCACGTCGTAATTGGCGGAGTGTCGAATCTAGGGTGATACCTAGATAGACGTGAAGAGTTGGTCCGAGCCCTTTAGTATCTCATTGGGGTTCCCGACTCATGCTTGTGACACGCTGGTGTTCACGGTTGTGCCTCACGTACCGAGAGTATATCAAGGACTCCCTAGATACCTTGTGCATCCTAGATTAAGACCTCTTTGGCCATACCCTTAACACTAATCATAGGATTGTGTTTGCTTGAGAGTGTTTTCTTGTCAGAAACTAGTGAAATTTTTGACAATTTGGCCTTATCATTGTCATTTTAAAGTCCTTGCCATAGTCATTTTCATCAAACCAAGTCCCGAATTTTCCGCAATGGGGCAATTACGCCCCTGATTTTTTGTAGTGGGGTGATTACGCCCCTGATTTTCCGCTGTGAGGTGATTACGCCCCTGATTTTCCGCAGTGGGGCGATTACGCCCTTGATTTTTCGTAGTAGGGCAATTACGCCCCTGATTTTTCGTAGTGAGGTGATTACACCCCTGATTTTCCGCAGTTGGGTGATTATGCCCATGATTTTCCGCAGTGGGGTGATTACACCCTTGATTTTCCACAGTGAGGCGATTACGCCCATAATTTTTCGCAGTGAGGCGATTATGCCCCTGATTTTCCACAGTGGGGCGATTACACCCCTGATTTTCCGCAGTGGGGCGATTACGCCCCTGATTTTCCGCAGTGGGGCGATTACGCCCCTGATTTTCTGTAGTGGGGCGATTATGCCCCTGATTTTCCAGAGTGAGGCAATTACGCCCTTGATTTTCTGTAGTGGGGCAATTATGCCCCTGATTTTCAATAGTGAGGTGATTACGCCCCTGATTTACTATAGAGGGGAAAATTTGCCCCCGTGAACAACCGAAACCACCCCATTTGGGTCTGTTTAGCCTCTAAATCATCGTCTAAAACATTTTAAACCTTTGTGTCATCATCCCAAGCCTCCGTTTTGTCATTCTAAACCTCTGAAAACCTCCATTTGATCATTTTAAACCCCCATTTTTACCATTCCAAACCTTCATCTAACCAAGTAGTCTTTCATCCCTTTCAAATCCTCCGCTCACTTGTTTCGAGTAATCTTTCATCCATTCCAAGCATTCATCTCCTCATTCTGAGAGTTGTTCATCCTTTCCAATCAATCGTTTACTCGTTTTGAGCTTTCAATCATTCATCCATTCTAAGCAATCATTAGTGTCGAGTGCTTGATCATTCATTCACTCCAATCATTTTCCCAAATCCAATCATCTATTTCCTCAATCTGATTATCTAACACCCCATTCCAATCATCCGTCTCTTCATTTTAACAGCCTGTTTACCCACTTAAAGAGTCCACCCCACAGTGGGGCAAATCTGCCCTAAAAAGGGGTGAATCTGCCCCTCTGTAAGGGCACAGTCACCCCAGAAGTGGGCACAGTCACCCCAGGAGGGCACAAACGCCCCAAAAGTGGGCACAGATGCCCCAGGTGGGCACAGACGCCCCAAAAGTGGGTACAGACGCCCCAGGAGGGCATAGACGCCCCAGGAGGGCACAGTCACCCCAAAAGAGGACACAGTTGCCCCTCTGCACAAAATTGGAAAACAAACATATCTAGTTCCCAAATCTGACTAATCCCATCATATCTTTCAATCCAATCCTAATTCTGAGCATTCATTCACTCATTCTTAGTACTTGTTCATCTATTTTGAATCTTCCTCCCCTCATTCTGAGAGTCATTCATTTATTTCGAGCACCCGTTTGCCCATCATCAACACTTTTTCCGAAAATCATCATTTCATCACCAAAATCACATAAGTGCCACTTATAACATCATTAGAGTCCATATCCAGCATCAAATCATCCATCCCAATCACCTAGGCTTCATTTTGAGAATTTTGATTTTTGTGCCGAAACTTCCAGAGGCCATAACTTTTGACTCGGGTGTCCGTTTGAGCTGAAATTTTACGGGTAGTTGCGTTATGAGATGGCATGTGGATCCTCGACTAGCTAGAAGTCCTTTGGACCCCATTTTTCCACATTTTTGAGGCCTCAAACTTTCATCTTGACCCTCAAAATCGCAATTTAGTATTTTTTTCCAACATTTTGAAAAATCATTTTTGTTAATAACTCGAAATGCATGTCTCAAATTTGGGATATTAGTTGTCAATTCATCCTATCTTTGTTTTGTGTATTTTTTGGGGAAAAATTGAACTCTCAAAAGTACATTCGTGAGGTTTCCTAAAATGGAAAAATTTGACAATTTTTGAAAATTGCCAAATTTGGAAAAATTTGATTGTCAACACCTTACGGCCCTTAAACTCTGGAAGTTGGTGTAGAATCAATCCCATCACATCCTCACATCATTCTAGGCTTCAATTCAATCCTAATCTAAGCTTGTATCTAATCCCAATATGAGCTTAACCAAAACCCTAATCTAAGCTTTAGTCATTTCAACCTTTCATTCATCCATTCTGAATAGTTATTCTCCCTTTTTGATCATCCATTTCCCCGTTCTAAGTAAACACTCATATATTTTGAACCTTCATCTATCATCTCAAACTCTGGTTTGGTGATTCTGATCATCTGTTTACTTGTTCGGAGTAAACCTTCATCCATTTCACACATCCTTTCATCATTCTGAACTCTCGTTCTGTCGTTTGGATCATTTGTTTACTCATTCCGAGTAACCGTTCATCCATTTCACACCTCCTTTCCTCATTCTGAACTCTCGTTTTATCATTCTGATCATTCGTTTACTCGTTCTGAGTAAACATTCATCCATTTCACACCTCCTTTCATCATTTCAAACTCTCATTCAACAATCCTGATCAATCATTTACTCGTTCTAAGTAATCTTTCATCCCTTACAAACCTTCATCTTCTCATTCTAAGAATCATTCGTCTGTTGTGAGCAGTCATTTACTCGTTTTGAGTAGTCGTTCATCCATTTCTCCAATCAAATCATCATTTTCCCCATCCAAATCCTTTGAACTTTGTTTTAGGTTATTATCCAAATTGACCTAAGTGTCTAATATGATCGTCATCATCAACATCCGCTTAGGATTATCATCCATCCTGAGATAATCATTATCGTCGGCCCAATCAATCCATTTTCAATCTCAAAGTGGATTCAGTGCCGTAATCATCCATTTATCCTTTTATCTGATCAATTAGTATCCTAAGTCATCTAAGATAATCTCTAAATGGGATTTACAGTCCCTTTCGTCATCCTATCTGATCCCTTAATCTATCTTATCAATCATCGATCGATCTTATCCAATCCAATCTAATCGCATTCCTATCCAATCAATCTACTTCCATCTCGAAGTAGATTCGGTGTCACAATCAAATTTGATCATCATAATCAATCCCATCGCATCATCCAATCATCCTAATCTGAGCTTTAGTTCAATCCTAATCTGAGCT
This sequence comes from Sequoia sempervirens, assembly GCA_007258455.2. NCBI lineage: Eukaryota > Viridiplantae > Streptophyta > Pinopsida > Cupressales > Cupressaceae > Sequoia > Sequoia sempervirens. The sequence goes on along the minus strand of VDFB02380942.1, from coordinate 26,639 downwards.
TGACCAAAATCCTGATTTGAGCTTTAGCCCGATCCCATCCAAAATATTTCATCCATCCTCTTTATCCTTTCACCATCATGAATCCTTATCCTCCATCAATAGTGGTCAAGGGAAAGCCTAATTACGTTGACAACGATAACGAAAGTCTTGTCGATCAAGAATATGACATAAATCCCCTTGATGCTATCGTCACTAGTAAGCTTTCTCCACCCACTTTCCACAATCCAATCACCCTTTCGAGTTATCCCATTATGTCTTCATCCATGCCTAATCATGTTGCTTATGCTACCTTTGACAAGGGATATCCATCATATCCTTCATCTACATCATCCTCTTATCCTAGTCTGCCATCACAATACCCCTATCCTAATCCCCCATCCACATCCTCCTATCTAAATCCTTCATCTGCATATACCCACTACCCTAATCTTCCATGCCAATCTTCTCACTCTAATCCTACATTCGTACCTTCCTATCCTAATCCAACATCCACATCAACTTATCCTAATCCAACATCCACATTTCCCTATCTCAATCCCATCTCAATTTTCCCATCCTAATCCACCATCCCAATACCCTTACTACAATCCACCACCCCATCCTCATGTCCTAATTCACCATTCCAATCCCCTTATCTTAACCCTTCATCTAACCTTAATCCCCCATCTATTTCCAGTCCTGCATCCAATCCCATTCCCCCATCTAATCCTAGTCCACCAATCCATAATCCTTCATCCACTCCTACCACGCCATCTCAACCTAGAGCATTCAAGTTTTTCACTCTAGAAGTTCTCCAAGGACTTATAACCAAGAAGACATCTCCCACTCCACACCTTGAAGTTATGGAATCATGCCATCCCAACCCATCATCCACGATCATCAGAGACGAGACCCTTCTCCACCCAACACCCGTCATTGATGGTACCACCCCTAGCACCACTCAAACCATCGAAACCATCACATCCTCTAAATCTATTGAGCCCCCATCTCTTACCATCACATCCTCTAAATCTATTGAGCCCCCATCTCCTACCATCATATCCTCTGAATCCACTGAGCCCCCATCTCCTACCATCACATCTACGGAATCCATTGAACACCCAGCTCTTACCCCAAGAATCATCAAACCCATCGAATCCCATGAATGTTTTGAATCCTCCATCCTTTCATCTCCCCAACTTGAAGAGTCTCTCCACCACTCTATCATCTTGCCATCCACACAAGATGAGTCATGCCAAGAGTCTAATCCAAAGCATGCCAACATATCCCCTTCTCCAGATCAAGATCCTACCATCCCATCTAGTCCACCTCAAGATCATAGTCCCCCATCCATTACATCCCATGATCCCCTTGTCATTCAAGCTTCCACTGCTCCATCTCCATCTCCATTGCATGAGCCCACTATCACAAATCCAAATCCTATCATATCCCTTGATCCCTCTCCTGATACCCCCATCCAAATGTTGCTATCCCATCATCTCCCTCTCATAATCCCCCATCATCACCTAAAACTGCTATCCCCACACCGCTTGAATATCTCCTTGGTACTCTTACATTCCTCCATGGTGGCCTCCTCGCAGAAGAAAAACACAGTGTATTTACCACCCATCATCCTCCACCTAATAATGGACTCGCATCATGTTTTCAGAATAACACAAATCCTATCATGGATCGCATGCTCAAGAAAATGAACTATCAAGGAAAAGGTCTAGGCCTTCATGAGCAAGGTATTTTAGAGCCCATCCAAGTCAAAGAACAAGTCTGCATGCAAGGTCTTGGACCTATTTCCCAAGACTCACAATCTAAAGATGTTGGTACAACCTCTAGACGTCCTCAACGAGCCTTTTCCAAAAGAAATGTCGGCTCTTCCCATCGCCCCACCAGATCATATGTTGTCATCCCTCCTCCTCTATCATGTCGCCTCAAAATAACCATCCATATTCCTCCTTCATCCGCTCCATCCATTTTAGGTCCTTACATCCCTCCATCCACCATCCCCCATCCTTCATCTACACCATCCATCTTGGGTTCTCATGTCCCTCCACCCATTCTGTCTATTTTGGGCCCCTATACCCTAAAATTACCTCCTCCATCTCGTAATATCCATCCTTTCATCCATTCATCACCTATCCATGTCATCCATCATAAACATCCCACTCACATGTCCCCTAATTAGGATCAACAAAGGCGCATACCTACACATTCTCCATCTACACGTAATCCTCATAATTCTATCTCCATCACTCCACATCATCCATCTCCTCACACCCATCCCATTGCTACTAAAAGCACTTTGGCTGTAAAAAAAAAATGCATAAATCCAAGCATCCAAATGAATTTAAGGCTTCCCATGTCCCCTCCAAAAGACATGGTGAAGAGAAGAAAAATTTAAATCTAAATCAAATCTGTAGGCCACAAAGGCCCCCCAAAGCAAAAATCAAAACCATGTGGATCCCAAAAAAAAAAATGCAATGCAATCAAATGAAAAATCTATAAGAGCATCCAAAGTTGCTAATCCAAAAGCTAGTCATACACCCTGTAGACATCCAAATTTGGACACTTAATTGTCACAATCTCTACACATGCCTAATCTTGGATGTGTCACATCCTGGATCCCCAAGCCCACCTTTTAAGACTTTCCTAAGAATGTGAATTTTTAATTCACACTTATTTCCCCAACCACCTTTCCTTTTCCCATTTAGATTTTTGAGGAATTCCAAAATTCCTCAAATGTTCCTTTCACTCCCACTTAGGGACAAGGAATCCCTTTTTGTGGAAATCTCCTCACTCCTCAAGGTGCATGTCCTTTTTCCACCTCATGTACCTTCTTGACACCTCATTTACACCTCATATCCTCTTGTTCACTTCACCCTCCACATGTCAAGATGTGAGGGCTTGTGGGTTCTCAACCCACCATAGCCCTTCATCTTGGCCTTGTTGGATGCATCTTGACCATTGAATTCTCTAGAGAATTCAAATTCATCTATAAATACCCCCCTCCTTAAGGGCATTTTCAACACTTTTTGAATTTTCATAACTACATGCTGCTAATTTACATCCTCCATCCTTTGCCATCATTTTATCCATCTCTCTTGATCATATTGCACATCTAATATTGCATCTAACTACATCACAAGCCATCTAAGGAGCACACAAATCATTCCAATCAAGGGCCAATCAAGGAGAAATCAACAAGGAAGGTGAAATCGTTTGTGTCTTATTTAGTCCATTTTCCTTATTGTTTATCACTCTTTTGGTTAATTTTGAGGTGTCTTTGGTATTTTATCACTTGCATTTTAAGTTATTTTGCACATTTAGAGTGGGATAGATATCAAGGGATACACACCCCTTTCATCTCCTAAGTCTGTTTTGGGTCCTTATGTTCCAAAGTTCACCACCCCATCTCCTCCATTATCCACACATTCTCCATCCATTAATCCTTTTATCTTTTCACATCCACCACCACATGTGCCAATGTTGGTCCTGAACACATCTCCCCATCACATATCCACCCCATCATTCCATCCATACCCTTTGCAGCATCCCATCCATTATCCCATGTATCAACCCCATCAAATCCCTTTAATTCATCCTCATGCATAATCCATTTATCCTAATAAGGTTGTACCAACATCCAACAGTCACTTCAAACATGGGCTCTTAACACCTTGTATGGAACTTGATCCTTATCACAGGTATCTTCTAAATTTTCATATCCACTTCCTTATCCTTATCCATCTCCTTCTGCATGACATCCAAAAAGTCAAAAAACAAATTAAAAAATAATAAAAATCAAAAACATCAAAAAAATAAATAAATAGTAAAGAGCAATAATTCATCCAATGGTGAAAACTTGGCAAACAAGTGCCTTGGATAAATACCATGATGAAAACCTGGAAAATAGGCATCATGCGTAAATCCCCATCTGCACTTAGGGGCAACTTCTTGACATGCATTCCCTCCATCCGCTATGTTTTCAGCTATGCACTCGTCTTCCTGGTATTTGTCCTCTTCATAAATCCCCTCCATCCCACCTATCTTCTGCATCCTACCATCATATCCCATTTATCTCCCATCCCTCCATCCTTCTTGTGATCTTGATCAAAACAGGGGCACCTATCTATACATGCTTTGGCCACCTCTTGGTATACATTCCCTTCATCCATGCTTTGTTGTATTCCTTGGTCACTCAGCCTATCCACCTCTAGTTATCTCCTTTATCTTCCCATCCACTCGTCTCCCATCCCTCTTGCCTCATCATATATGACATATCTAGAGTGGGGGCATCTACTTCCTTTGTGACATAGTCCTTGGAGACATCATCTATCATAACATCTCTTCATCCCCCTATCCATCTCTCCATCCTTATCTTCGTATCCATCTATCCTAGCATCCCTTTCATCTCCCAATCCTTATATCCCTATCCATCTATCACAACATCCCTTCCATCTCCCCATCCTTATCTTCGTATCCATCTATCCTATCATCCCTTTCATCTCCCGATCCTTATATTCCTATCCATCCAAACAATCCCTCCCATCCCCCATCCCTATATCTCTATCCATTCTTTCATCTTTATCCTCATCCCATCTCACAATCCCTTGTCATTGGTATCTGGCTATAGGCCTCCCCCCATGCAACCCAATGCCATTTATCTCATCGTCATCACCCCTAATTTTCTTGCACATCTTTCCAATCCCCTATCACTTTTCATCACTCATCTATCTATCATATCATCCTCCCAAGTCATTTTAATGCCTTGGATAACTATCCCATCCCTGAGCTTTATGTGATCGTCATCATCCTATCCAATCCAACAAGTCTATCATATCTTGTCGTCTCGGTCCCATCTTTTTATCCACTTATCCTATCATCTTATCATCCTTTATCCATCGTTTTCCTTTGGTCTTTGGTTGAACTACGTTGCCCCTGCACTTTCACGTAGGCAAGGTCAATCACTTGATCCCCCCTGGGGATCCTTTATCATCTATCATCAGTCTTTCTTCTTTTTCCATCCTGTCATCCATCGAAGTCTCCATCATGGTCCGTCATCAGCCTCTTTTCGAACTACGTTGCCCCTGCTCTTTCACGTAGGCTAGGTTGATCACTTGATCCACCCTCGGGGCTCCTCTATCATCTAGCATCGGTCTTTCTGCTTTGTCCATCTACTCCTCTATCATCTAGCATCGGTCTTTCTGCTTTGTCCATCTACTCTTCTATCATCTAGCGTCGGTCTTTCTGCTCTCTCCATCCACTCCTATATCATCTATCATTAGTCTTGGCCTTTGTCTCTCTATTCCTTGTCATCTATCATCATCATTCATCATCCTCTTTCTACTTTTATCCATGGTTAGTCGAAAACCTTTTATCGAACTACGAGGGCTTTGCGCTTTCACATCGGCCCCCGAGCCCCTAGGTCTTTAGGGTGTGTCAGTCTCATGTCTTGTCTCCCTTGTGTCATGTCGTCAAGCTATGCCCTTATCTAGTTGGTTCTTAACAAACAAGATCCACTTGTATCAACAAATCCAATCAGTTTTGAATATCCTATGTCATATCGATCTTTTAGCTTAGTATCCATCATCGGTCTCAACAGGATGCATCCTTCCTAACAGACCTTATCAATCCCATCTATCCCCTTGATCCTATGGCAAAGGACATTTAAAATTGATTGTGATCTTTTGATGCTTTTGGATTTTGTTTATCATTTGAGCTCCCTATCATCACTTGTCAAGGCCGCCATGATCCATCATATTATGGCATGTTTTGATTGGTCCACATAGGGACATATCTTGACCTTTTGTTTGATTGTGTCTTCTTGGTTGTCCCACGTAGTGCCCACCAAGATCCTCGAGGTCTTGTGTTATGCTGGGGAATCATTTTGTGCTTGTGGTTATCTCAATACCTGGCCCGACCAAGGTCTTTGTGACTTTGGGGTGTTGGGATAGCCTTCTTGTCTATTGTGTTTATTTCATGCATTAGACACTAATACGCCCTGGTTCCACATACCCTGGCACTTGGTGTCTTATACTATAGCAAAAATCAGTACTTCGGAGATGGCAAATTGTATTAGGATGCATTTCATTTTCCATTCCATTGTCTTATATGTATCCCCCATCCTTTCATCTGTCAAAATCCCCCCATCCATTCCTCCTTCATCCTCATCTCACATCTCTATCCAATCCCCATCCATTTCATTTAGCCCAAATCACCTAATCATATCCTTGGTCTTGTTCCCAATCTTGTTACAAGTCTTGATCCAATCATCCTCATCATCCTCATCATCATCTAGATGTATTCTTCCATATCCCTTCAGTGTTGTTTTGGGATGTATCCTTCCCTCATCAACAACACTTTCATCATCATCATCCAGAGGTATTCTTCCCTATCCTTTAGTGGTGTTTTGGGATGTATCCTTCCCTCATCAATACCACTCGTGGGGATGTATCCTTCCCTATCCTCCTATTGTTTCGGAATCTCTCATTCCCTCATTGACAACACTCCATCCATCATCAACCCCTTTTGACTTGTACCTTAACTGGGGTAACATTATCTTCGTGCTTGCATCCATTTGTGCTTTCCAACCTCCTACCGCCTTTTCATCCTTTTATATCCATTCCTTTGCATCCTCTTCATCATCTCCCATTTCATCATCTCATCCATTTCGAGAGCACATCTATGTTCTCTTGAACCCGCATGTCCTCTCGAGGGGGCATCCTTATCCCTAATATTCATCTTCACCTCCATCATATTTCTTCCTAGTCATCCATTTGATGACTGGGGCATCCTTCCCAATCTAACCATTTTCTTTTGGGTTCTATGTTTTAATATTCTTTAAAATGGTGCTACTTCGTAACAACATCTCAAAGAGGGGAAAAATGTAGACATCCAAATTTGGACACTTAATTTATCCAAATTTACCACTTTTCATCTAAACAACCTCTTATCCAAGTTAATTAAGTAATATTACTATTATTTAATTAATATCCTTAATTCTGTCAAATCCCTAAGGTATTTAATTAATAATTAAATACCTTACCCTCCTTAATCCTCTTTTCATCAAATGAATTAAATAAATATTACATTTATTTAATTCCTCACATGTCATTTTCATCTAATCCTAATCCATCTCCTAATCTCTTCATTAAGGATGTGCACATGCCTAATCCTTGATTAGGATGTGTCACATCCTCCAACTTTTGCAAGTTGGCTTCTAATCCACATTAACCCCTAATTATCCTCTAATTACTAATTAGTTAAACCTAATTAGTACCTTGGTCAACTCTCCCCACCCCCCAAGGAATTTTTAATTCCTTTTTATTCACCCTAGGCTCCTCTCTTCCCCATGTGAATTTTTAATTCACTTTTATTATTCCTAGAATCCCCTTTTCCCATGCATCTTCTAGAACCTTTGACTTATCACATCAAGTCACATGTGACAAATTCCCACTTTTTGGAACCTTGTCTTATCCACTAGATTCTTCCAATCATTGTGAATTTAAAATTCACTTTTATTCTCCCAAAGCTTCCCCCTTCCCCATGTGATCATTGAAAGGTCACATCAAAGTACTTGGAAGGTACTTGTCCTTCCTCCACATCATGTACCTCCCTTCCACATCACCTACACATCATCCTACCTTTATCCACTTTACATTCCACATGTCAAAATGTGAGGGCTTGTGAGTCCTCAACTCACCTTAGCCCTTCATCTTAACTTTGTTGGATAAATCCCAACCATTGAATTCTCTAGAGAATTCAAGTTTCTCTATAAATACCCCATCCTCTAAGGCATTTAAAGGGACTTAGCCATTTTGCAACTAAATGCTGCCATTTTGTGTACTCATCTAGCCATCAACCTTCATCCATTTGCATCTACATTCAAGTATATAGTCAAGACTTGCATTTAGCCATATCAAGAGCCATCAAGGAGCATACAAATCAATCCAAATCAAGGGCCAACTAAGGAGTTTCAACTGCAAGAAGGAAGGTATATCTATTTGTCTTCATTTAACACTTTCCTCTTTTCATTTACAAATTCCTTAGGCTAATCTTGAGGTGTTTCCTTATATTTTTCCATTGCATTTTAATTGCTTATAATAGGTTAGACATTTTGGCATCACAGTTGGCTTGTGAAATCTATTTTTTGAGAAATTAGATAAACACGTATAAATGTAGTTATTTTATCAATTCAAACTTAACACGCATAATTCAAATTTCACAAGAGAAAACATTATTGTCAAGAGCATTGAAGAGAAAATTTATTGATCATTTATAGTAGCAATCAAGATCATATCATCATGTCAATGTTCATGTGTGTTCATGTTATGTTTTGGAGCTAACATTGTGATGTAGACTTCAATCATTCAAGCCAATTCATGCAAGATCGAATCCTTAGAGAGATGTGTTGGACTTCAGTCCTCTAAGGGAAACCATTAAGGGTTTGGTGAGTTGTAGCAGAGATTTGTTCATTCATAAATTCTTTTCATTTATCATTGTTTTATCATCAAGGTTTAATTACCAAATCGGGGTTTGACCAATGCAAACCCATATTCACCCAAAAACAACATTTTTCTTCTCTTTGTATGTGCAGATTTACAAGTGAAGGACTGAAAATCAATCAAAACAATAATTTTGCAAAGTTGTGAAAGTTGTCAACATTGTTGTCAATGCATAGAAACTCGAATTAAAAATTTATTTCCAATTTTTCAACAATCAAACCTGGAGAAATCAAAAGCCTAGATATAGGATCTAAGGACTATAAAAGTAGATTTTGGACCCCTGTACAAAGACCCATTCTCCCTAGGGCGAATATGGCCTTTAATAGTATTCAAACCCACCTTTGGTGCTAGGTACATACCGCTCTGCCCTTCTCAGATATGGCTATAGCTTGTTGTTTTTGTTTTTGCTATCATAATACTCTACATTTCAAGTATTAGGTCATATAATTGAGTTTGTTAATGCATTTAAATTTATCTCCTAAAACAACCAATTAGTCATTTTTTTCCTAAGAAAATAATAGACCTTCCTCATAGGGTTGACTCACCTCAAGGTTTAAAGTCAATCCTATCCTTGGGATATCTCTTGTTCTAAGAAAATTAGGGAATAGGTGTGTTTGAGGTGTCCCCCTCTTTTTCAACCATTCCATATTTGGGAATCCCTTTCCCTTATGTTTCACACAATATTTTTTTGCCATGTTTCATCATAGTTCTACATTTTGAGTGGCAATTTGACACATAGATTTTATCAAATATTTTACATGTCTTATCTATGTTTCTCGCGGTTGTGATTATCACACTCTTGTTTCCTATTTTGAGAATCTTGACTAGACCAACACTAAACTATTCATTTTATTAAGGTAACTTGTTAAATAATATGCCAAGTATTTGAGACTCGTGCCAATTCTTATTGTTACATACCTCACAATGGGTCCTAAGAGGGTTCATACGTGGAACCACATTAAATTAGAAGATTTTTCAACTTGAGGTACTATAGAATGGTGATCCTACATGTTTCTAGCAAGCTTACATGCTACACATGGTGATTTGACAATTTTTGAGGCTGACCAATGAGCAAATCTTTAATTTTGCACCCATTGGTTCTTATCACTCAATTATGATGATGCAATCAATTTCCAACAAACACACTTTATTTTCATACAAGGTCTATATAAGAGAGGTTGAATATTTTTTTGAGGAGAGGTAATACAGAAGGACATGTAGGAAAGTAGATACAAGTAGATATGATTATATACATGAGAGGCAAAGGAAGGTTATAGAAACTATTCCTAATGTTGGTGTGAATAGAGTTATTCCCTAATCAGTTCCCTTTTAGGACCTTTTCACACCTAGGTTGTTATGTTTATTTAGGGCACTTTAGGAAACACTTAACATAGCTATATTTTTGTGTCTCATGTTGATTATGATACTTGTTATAATCCCATGTTCCCTTATCTCTCATCTTGCCTTTATAATAAAAAAATCATTTGTACATTACACATCTTGTAAACTTGTTTGGTTATTGAAAATATAACATTCTTTGTTTCTTCTTTCTTGTGTGTTGAGGGTTATTTGGTAGAAGATTAATAGTTATGTGACTCTTTGTGGTGAATAAAACGTGGTATTAGAGCTTTGATTCTTGTAAGATCCTTCTCAATTTTAGAGAGATTTTTACACTATTTTTTTGTGGGTGCATCCTGTTATAAATTTGACCCCATGGTTGAGTTTAGAAGGGAAAAATATACCAAGATAAAATATAAATGCAATATACTTCTATTACAATTGAATTTGGTCTTTCTTCTAGGCCCCCTCCCTCCGCAACCTTGATTATATGGTTCATATTGTGTGTGCAATTGTTGACACCATGATAATATTCTCTTATAGTGAGCAAATACAAAATTCATAGTAGAAAACTTATTTTTCAAAGTTTTTTTTAATTGGTATTGTGGATGATGAAAATGTGAACTGTGTAAAATATGAAAAATATAATGAAAGCACAAAATTCACACTCAACAATCACCCAATAATGCTTAAGATCTATGCATAAAATCAAATAATAACAATTATAATATAACAAAAACTTTGATTTGCTCCATTTATTCTTTGATATTTGCTTGAATGCTTGATATGTGAGTTTCTCTTCAAAATACCATGACCATGATAGCACAATGGTAGTATGATAGTCAAAAATAATAATATTTTCTTAAAGATAATTGATAGACAATTATATAGATAGCAACTCAAGATAGTGTTGCTCTAGATAATGATAGCTAGGGATAATGTGAATGAATTAGATATTTGTATGCTTCATTTGATATTTTATCAATGGTGGAGATTAATTAAAAGAATCAATGAATAAGAAAAATTCAGATAGGGTAGGAGCTAAAATTAGTAAATGGAGAGGATTGATGAGGGGAATAGTTGAAAGAGTTAAATAAATAAATTTATTTAATTTATAAACATAGTCAGTGTAATAAATAAAATATTAATTTTATTTTTTTAGAGTGAAATATTTAATATAAATTTAAATAAATTATTTTAATTTATTTAATTATTGGGAGGAGTGTTAGGTAAATATTTTTTTATATAAATTATTTAATTAATATAGAAATAAGGAAATATTGAGATAATTAAATAATTAAAAACTATTTAATTAATTAGATGAAAAGAGGAAATATTAGCTTAATAAAATATATAGATAGATGAATTGATGAGAAAATGATAAATGAAAGATCAAAATATGTTAGTCATTTTGAGGTCTCTACATTTTGCCCCTCTTTGGGATGATGAATTTATGGTGTTCTTCCAAAGAAAAATAGGTAGGTATGAATAATTCTACTAGTGGCATGCCCTAGTATGACCCAATGTTCCAAGAGATGGAGGTAGGATGCCTCCTCAAGAGATTGACCAATTTTTTTTGGTTGGGTCACGACAAGAAAATAATCTAGGTCTAGTGGATACATGAGATAAAAATAGAACTTATTGATATAAAATAACAAAAGAGATACTAAGGGGCGGTGGGCCTAGCTCGATTGGCTAAAGCATCCTATTGTAGGCAAGAGGTCACAGGGTCTAGTCTCCCCACTGTCCCAGTGGTATCGGAGGGCGTGCCATTCCAATGCCACTGGTCACATGAGAAAAATTTACCAGGCGCAGTGCAGTTTATAGGGGGACGGATACCCGACTGATTATAGGTAATGCAACACAATTGATATAATAGTGTAAATGATAAAAAATACTACACATTTGATGTAAGAATGCACAAATGATAGGTAGTGCAATGTAATTGATATAATTACACAAATGAGGTCTATTGTGGCACATGTGATGTAAATCAAAATGTAGGATAATTGTGTTAAAGCCAATATTATGAGTTTGATGGCTACAGGAGGATTTGGATCGACTGATGCCATGGAAGTGATGCCTGATCATGATGCTAAGGAGCCAACTAAGTGAGGGAGAGGAGGCATTCTTAGGTTTTGTAGGCCTATGGTACATAAAAATTATGCATGAGGATAGGACTAACCTATCCATGTTGACAACATTAGTGGAGCGATAACACAAAAAACAAAATTCCTTCATCTTGTTGATTAGAGAGGTCACAATCACTCTAGAGGACATCTCGAGGAACTTGAGAATTTTGATCTACGAGGAGAGGGTTATCTATGACACTGAATCAAGAGAGAATACACTGAGTAGGATATTATTAATAGATAACCTCAAGATAGAGGATAGAGAGATGGACCTAAGGAGAGCAATGGGGAGGTTCAACATATTACTTGTGTTACTAGCAAAAGTGATTAGTGGAGTGCTAGTCCCAAATCACTGATCAAAGGGCTTCTTTGTTGGTTGGGATAGAGTTTTAGAGAGGATGTTGGAGGAGGGTACAATGTTTGTGTGGGGATCATGTGTACTTGCACACTTATATCATGATATGCATCAAGTGATGTACATATATAGGGCTAGCATATCATGTAGCTTGTGACATTGTTACATATATGGGTGTGTGAGCACATAACAATTACTCAATTAGTAGCCTACAAAGGTTTGAGCAGTGGGATTCCCATATGTCTATGTCTATGTTGTGATCGTGACACATAGACGACTAGGAGACTTACCCTTTTGGAGGCGAGCACTATATGATCTAGATACCATTACATGGAGGCCATGGAGGTATTGTGAGGTTTGGGCAAATGACGATGAACAACGAACTTATTTCTAATAATATAAATACTTAATTGGGAGGATTACACATATCATAATGGGGTACATGCCAGAGCGTGTACACAAATAGTTTGGAAAAACACAAGGTTAGCCTATTGGAGAGGCAATTTTTGCTAGGACACCATGAGAGATTGTAATTGTGGTCCTATGATATCCTTAGATACAACTATTGTAGATTTTGAGGCATTAACACTGGTACCCTGGGACCTATGAGGAGATGTGATAGATGTAAGGAATATTACATATTTTGATGCATGGTGGGTGAGATATAGACCCATGAGACTGATAGGGCCAAGAGTGGTTAGGGTTAGGCAGTAGATAGGAGACAAAGAATGCAATGGAGGAGAGCCAAGGATATTGCTGTGAAGGGTGGGGGATATGAAGGAGATGAGAATGGAGAATATAGGGGAGTTGGAGATGGAGGAGACATGGGAGATGATGGATGGGGGGGATGTTCCAGTAGGAGGAGATGGAGGTTGGGACAACCAAAGGTAGTTGTGGCAAGTGGAGATGATGACACACAAGTATGACTAGCTATAACCTTATTAGAGTGAGATGGGGTTTAGAGGGAAAGGGATGAGGTGATTAGAGATAGGGATCAAACTTAGACAAAGAAAGATAGCATACAAGTACACCTAGCCCAATGGACCATTGAGAGGGATGGGCTATATGTCCAACTAGCTCAGGTGACAGAAGAGAGGGATACTTTGAGGATGCCAAGGGATGCTGAGGTAGTTCTATGATTGAGGGAAAACACATCCTTATAGAGGATCAAGGAGAGAACACAAGGTCATATGGGACTAGCTGTGGTGGTGATCACGATGTCCTCATATGAGGCCTTGTATTATAGATAATTATATGAGAGAGAGGTTCCTACAGAGCAACAAGCACCCAATTTTATTTCTTGAAGCCAATCAAGGAGGTCAAGATCACATAAATCGATTAGCCAGGGTACTATGGGGCCACCACAATGCAACCACCAATGAGGTCAGTGGGTCCACCACAACCACATGTAAGATCTTATCCACCATCACTTGCCCCTTCTGAGGGAGGGAGCTCATCATAGTGGAGGAGACATGGACCAAATTTTGATGTAGAATATTATCATTTTTGTCTATGTGATATGTATATGTATATGTATATCTATGGATCATGTAGCCCATGTACATATTATGGAAATGTATTATGATACTTGTATACTTTGATACATTTATGAGATGAGATCATATTTTGGTGACATATTATTGAAGTTATTTATGATGCTTTTATGATGATGTTGATATTTTGATAATGTATGTTTATTTTATGATGTTGTGATGACATATGTATGTGATGGATATTTATGATGTTTTAATATTATGTTGGATTTGATATGATTATGATGTGATGATGCTATGATTATTATGCACATGTTATGTATATGACTTGATTTTTTTTTGTGTTTCAATGATGATGATGGTGACGAAGATGTTATGATGTTGTATATGATGAATTATATTGATGTGTGCAAGAAATATGTGAATGCAACAAAATGCAATGATGACAATTAGACTATTGATCAAATATCAAACAAATCCTATAAATGTGAAATGAAATGGATGAAAATATTCAAGATAGATGAATATGAAAAATAGAAAAGATACTTTGTGCTTTTGTTATGCTATGAAGAATGTAAAGAGAAATCCTTATTTTGATATAACAAGTGGATATAATGCACCACGGTATAAGTAACCAAGATGACTTTGTATCCCTTGTATGGACTTTAACTTTGTAAATAAAAAATGTTTATTATTCATACCAGACATATGTAAACCTTGTTGGAATATGTGAGGAAGTATGACTTAGAGAATAATAATCCTAGTGTACAAAAGGTATGAATAACCTAGTATGCAAAGGTCATTTGTTTATGCAAGAATCTACCCCAATCACACACAAGGTAAGTATTTGAAATGATCATATTAAAATAATTTAACATGAAAAAAAATATGGAAACATGACCATGACCCATTCCAAACTCTTCTAGAAACACCAAGATATAGAAAGATCAAGGTGGCTTCGGGTAAGGGTAAGAATGAGACAAAAAGATAAATCAACAAGAAAAATATTAACTAACAAAAACAAGTCAACAACCATCATATATCTTGCCAAAAGATAAGCTTAAATTTAGATAAGGGGGCCTATTGTAGGAAAGATACATTCATTAAGGTCTGGATTAATAAGATAATAAATATAGGTTAGGAAAAAAAGATATGTAGATATGTAGACAGTAGATTTAGTTCAACAATAGTCTTTTGTTTAAAATTTTCATAAAAACTTGATGCATAGTCTACTTTTGTTTGAGTGTTAAGTATAGGTAATGTATTTGTGAATTGTGCTCTTAAGATAATGACATAAATCCAATCCAATGATGAAGTCAAAGGAAAGTGCCCCTAGTTAGGTATAGGATTATGATATGGAAAAAGTGAAATTGAACTTTATTATGATAGGTAGATGGATGAAACCAAAGATATTGATAATTTATGAACTTTAGTCATGTTTTTTAATATAACCTCATTCTTAATCATGGATATGCATTTCATATACATTTACATACTACTATCTCTTATTTGACTCAAAGCACAAGTAAAATATAATCTAGGATAAACCTAGATAAACACTAAAATTACATTTCTTATTTGAGTATTCGTTCTTAGTACACCCATTTTGGAAGATATTTCAATAATGTTTTATCATGTAATTAACACTTTTAATATTTGAAGTATATATATTTTATTCACAAATGAATAAATATATTAAACGAGTAATCACATAATAATCTATTCACTTGAATAGGTTGTTATGGAACTGTTCATTTAAGATATTATTATAATTTTATTTAATACAACTTAGAATAATGATTAGGAAAATATTTATTCACAAATAAGTTTAAATATAATACTACATGTAGGATAATGTACATAATTAATTACATCAAACACAATTCTTAAAGAACTCTTATCTAAATTCTAACATATTTATAATTGTTGTTCATAAAATTTCTTTGATATAAAATTATTAATTTTTCTCTAGTTACATTATGTGTAGCAACATGCCACCCCAAAATATACATGTGATTATTTAATGAACTTAGCTTATAAGCATATGAAGTTGTATATATGCATATATGTTTGTATATAATCATTTACTAACATAAATGTATATATCTAGTTAGAATAATCACTTACATTTAAACATATATTCTTAAAGGAAAAACATATCTAATACATTGTTACAAGGTGTAACTCAAGTAACTTTAATCCATATATTCATATATGCAATTGTGTATTTATATTATAAAATACACTTCAATATATATAAATTATATAAACTATATAAGATCATGAATATAACTACTATATCATTCAACCAAATATTGCTAAGACACATCATTTGATAACACATAATGTCACTATGAAAGCCTTTAAAAATTGATGAATAAAAAAAATTCAAAAGAATTTATATATATGTCGAAATAAAAACTAAAACTATAAACAAATTATATAAATGGTTAAAAAAATATACAAATAATAACATATAGGCTGCAACATATTAAGGGAAAATACAATTAGCTTTGCTACAACTATTCATGTAATTACAAAGGTATAAAGTTGTATCGCATGACCTCTATGCCAAGGTAAGTCTAAAATAGATTATTGAACTGCTATTGAATAGTAGTCTACAATTTAGATTATTAGCATGATATTCAATAGTAAATTTTGTAACTTTAGATAATAATATGATGTAAGGGCTTAGTAATCAATAATAAGGTTGCGACCATGAATAATTTAACACCATATATAAACTATACTAGTACATCTAAAATTAAATAAATGGTATAGAAATAATTTACATACATGGGTAGGTCAATTGACCTTGAATACATATTAACCAAGGAAAACCCCATGAATACCAAGCAATGATCAGTCAAGTTGAATGCATATTTATTACCAAAAGAAAGCCTATCAAGTTTAGTTGGGTCATAATGATCTTTAGCTAATTTTTCCCCATGAAATCACATCAATATTATAAATAGTGCTCAAGTAGGTTGTATTGACCTTCAAACTATTTATATATTCATTACTAGCTATGAGTGATATAATTAGTTAATTTAACTGGAAAGAATCTCATCAATACTTAAACCAAGCTAAGGCAAATTGTAATGATCTTTAAATAATTTAAATGATCATTACCAATTGTGAATGTTACATACAATCATTTTAAATACATGCGAACACATTCATCTATGCACTACCCAATAACTATGAAACAAATAATAGTAATCACAAAACCCATCTATTTAACTATAGATAAACATAGCTCAAAATAGATCATAGCTAAATATATAGTATTCAATGAGATAACTATAGTAAATTATCCAATGTTGTAATCATAACTATTGCCATTGTTATGAAATACTACATACATGTGAGAAATCACCTTCACTTCTCTCTACTTAATTTTTTGTTTTCTCTCTAGTTCATCCATGACTCTTTCACTTGTAAAAAAAAATGTCAATAATGCCTTACAAATGGATAACCAAAAAGATATCAAACCCATGCAATCCCCAAACCCAAAATTCTCTTGGAATTTCTCCCACTTCCTACATGGTGTAGTGGAAAACTCCATGCAAAACTTCCATAAACTGCCACTACCTTGTTGACTAGGGTTTTCATAATTATAAAAAACCTTCATTTATTTTATTACTTATTTCTCCTTGTCAAGTTTAAGAACCATTTAAATTTCAAACTAAATTTTTTAATCACTTTATTGAATACAAAATTGAAATAGTATAGGGAGTAAATATAATACAACTAAGGTTATAAATCTTTGTTTTTGATTTAATAAGTAGGGTATTAGATAGGGCCCTGGTCCCTATTACAATGATAAAGATATAGTCATAAGTCAAGAGAAACAACAAAAGCACAACAAGATAACTAACCAACAAGAAAAACAATGACATACCAACCTAAAACAGAGCAATACAAGCTAGAACCACCTCCCACCAAGCACAAAGTCAAGGTGGTTTAAAGCATTGTTCCATGGATTTTTGCTTTATCGTAATAAAATGATTCCTCTCCACAAATCTTTTCATCTTTTTTTTTACAAGGAGAAGACACAAAATCATTAACCTGACTAGCTAAGCCCGAGGTGTCAACAGAGGATACCACTATAAATAATGGAAATTCATGTTGAATCTCTTGAGAAGGAGAGGTGTAATCTTCCATAATAGCTTCCATCTTTTCTTTCATAGGAAAGGATTGATTGCAAATATGAACTTCATTCTAAAGCTCTTGAGAGGGAGTGGAGTAATCTTCCATTACAATTGCCATCTTTTCCTTTTTCTTCCAAATGGAGTGTTGTTTATTATTCCTCAAACAAGTAAAGAAGGCATAACCCACTTTACCACAAGAATGACATCTATAATTATAGAGTCTTCAGATTCAATATGTTGCTCACACTTACCAAATTTGATAAGGTTATCTTAGTGGGGAGAATAATATTTTTCTCCACTAACACACAAAATCTAGCAGACAATGAACACTTCATGGATTTGGTGATCTTATTAGTAGTGCAAAACTTCCCAAAAGAATTAGCAATACACATAAAGATCTTTTCATTCCAAAACTCCAAAGGAAGCCTAGGAAAACAAACCCAAACAGGGAAATTAGAAGTCTTTGTCATTGGGTTGAAACTCAAAAACCACTTTTGGAGACAAAGGCCATTCGAGCCAAAAATCCAAGGGCCTTCAAGAAGGACCCATGAACAATCTTCCACACAGGAAAAAGAGAAGAGAAAGAAACCATTGAGCATAGCAGTTACCCTATCCTACCCTCCATTCTTCCAAACACAAAGGACCCATATTCTAACATCATCAATATTGGGATGGTTCCCACATAATCTCTCCACCAAAGAGAACTTAATCCAATCCAAAGACTAAAAAAAAAAGAGTTAGGAATATCAAAATGATCCTGTCCATCATTCAAAATAGCAAAGAAACTTCCATCAATCTCCTCACAGTCAAAATTAGGCTGTAGGATAGATGTGCCATCCACCACCTTTGCATTAAGCTCAACAATAGCAAGAACAACCTTAGGAGAGGGAGAAATAGTAGCCTGAAGAGTGCTTCAATTCCCAGTCCCACAAGCTATAACAATAGAGGGAAGATCAAAAACCAAAGGGGGGAGAGGGGAAACAACAGGGACAAAAGCTTCATAAGGTGAAGGAGAAATAACACCTTCCTCAGCTATATAAAGGTTAAGAAAACCCTTCTTGAGACTAGAAAGCAAGGGTTTCACCATAGAACTCACAAAAACTTTATCCTCAGAGCTCGCATCCAAATTCCTCTATGCCTCTCGAAGGGATTCAAGAAGAATATCCAAAAGAAGCTCCCCCTCTATAGACCCATCACAATCCCAGACATCATCAGGATCATCATTCTCATAAACCAAATATTCCTCATCCCAGCCATTAGCACAGAAGTTGACCTCAGAGAAGACAGAGGCAAAAACATCAACAAAAGGGACCACCACTTCCGAATCATCATTCGTAGCTTTGTCATCCTCATCCCAAACAATTGAGGATGAGTAGCCAGAGACAGGGGAACAAGACACAAAAGAGGAACCATGCATCTTCACCATGCCACCATAGGAAGGAGAAACTTAGGAGAAAATGACAAAAATAAGGAAAAATAAGGCAAGAACAACATAGCACAAGGCACAGGCTCAACACAAGAACATGACAAGCACCAAGGAAGAAAAGCAATGAAAAGGAAAGGAGGGGAAACAAAAAAGGCATGGAGAAGAAGGAAACCAAAGGAGAAAGAAGTGGAAAGCAAACAAAATAGAGGTAGGAAAGAGGAAAAGCAAAGAAAATGACTAAATCCATGACATGCAAGAGCTGAGCACTAGGAACAGGGCTCGTCCTAGGGTCGAGGTAAGTGGGGGAGCCAAGAATTCAAATGAGCAGGAGAGTGGGAGAGTGGGAGTGTTTTCTCAAGTAATGTCCTCCAAAAATGGTTATAAATATTTGTTACCAATGATGAATTATGCAAATAATTTGGATTGTAAATAAAAAATGTATAACCATTTTAAATTGAAATTAATGAGACTCTAGAATATCAACACAAATCGTATTCAATTTAGACTAAACACTCAGT
Source organism: Sequoia sempervirens (assembly GCA_007258455.2). Classification (NCBI taxonomy): domain Eukaryota; kingdom Viridiplantae; phylum Streptophyta; class Pinopsida; order Cupressales; family Cupressaceae; genus Sequoia; species Sequoia sempervirens. The sequence goes on along the minus strand of VDFB02380942.1, from coordinate 6,728 downwards.
GTATTATTATATTCTAAGCAATGAAATTGAAACTAAAATTTACTTAAATGATTGACTAAATGCATTACATTATACATGACACTTGAAGTTGATTATATGTATTGAATCAAACACGATAATTGACAATTGAAAATTGACTAAATGCATTAACCATACATAAGACTTATGAATCATGCAAATGTGTGTACATGATCAAAAACATGGTACATTGGCTTTATATCCCTCACCTATCATCTCTCTTGTATGATGCTCCCCCTCTTCAAACAAGAGGGGTAATTATCCTTGCATCCACCACATGACCACAAAATAGTGGTTAATCCATAAACCTATCAAAAGTCATAATCATTATTTAGCATTTAAATGTGTACATATAATTAACATAATAACCAATGTATCATACATCAATGAATATTTAAGCAATATTCAAAGATCATACATATAGTCAAGTTGACACAATCAACTTTAAGAAATAAATAAAAATATAATCATGAAAACATACATGAAAATACCATTGATCATTCTAACAACAAAAAGAAATATTAAGTTTGCATGATATCACAAAATGTAATATAGCCTTTGGATGGAAATTGATTTGGTATATGTATACTAAACCTAATTCCAAATGGTGTGCACTCGTGCAGGCAAAGCATCTTGATAATCAAAATTCTTCAAGAATTCTCACAGTTTCTAACCCACCTGCAGGATTTGCTATGTGGAAATTTATGTTATCATGTAGAAAAGTAATCACAAATTATATTTCTTAGGAGGTTAATAATGGAGAAGTAAACTTTTGGGATAACTCTTGGAATACCCATCCACCATTGAGAAACTATCAAGATCTCCAAGCAGTCATTCCAATTTTATCTTCTTTATGGGGTTCGAAGTTAATTGATTATGTATCTGTTGTAGAGATTTCTTCAAGAAGGGTAATATGGAAATATTTTTCAAACCCTTAGTTATCTAATGAACAAAAGAATTGTCTCCATCAAGTTTTGGCAACAAGAATAGTCATCTTATCAGCCAAGGTGGACTGTATTGTATGGCCTCCTTCGAAAGATGGCAATTATTCAGTCAAATAGGGTTATAAGGCGGTCCTTAACAAGGATACCCAGTTGCAATCTCAGAGGGCATATCCATTTTGTTGGAATAATATGGTGTTACCAAAGGCAGGGATTTTTTCATGGCTTGTGTTGAGGAAAAGAGTACTTACAAGTGGTTGTCTTGTAAAACTGGGAATAGCAAATCCTTTTAATTGTGTTTTGTGTGGAAAGTGCTTGGAAAATCCTGATCATCTATTTCTAAAATGTTCATTTGCTCAAAGTTGTTGGGAATTTGTCATGCAAAAGATGAGTTCTTATACTCCATTTCCAAACTTAGTATGGGATCTTTTCTCTTCATGGCCAATATTATATAAGTCTTCATTTTTTGCATGTATTTGGAATCTAATTCCAGCTGTTGTCATATGGTTTGTTTGGTGGGAATGAAATAAGTGCATCTTTAGAAAAGTTTCAACATCAGATCACTATTTCCATGCAACAATTGAAAAATCAGTTGTAGAAGCGGTAAATGCATGTGTACAAGATCAAAAGAATGTCAGTTCTCTATTTACCTCATGGGACCAAAGTATTTTGAAGGGTTGGAAAGGTATTAATCTTCCCTTTAAAGGGAGTATGAAGTTGCTTTCTAAAATGAAGGTGAATACAAGTCTAATCAAATGGCACCCTCCACCGATAGGATTTTTTAAACTTAATTTTGATAGTGCATCCAGAGGGAATCCAGATTCTTCAGGGGTAGGTGTTTGCATTAGAGACTCTTGGGAAAAATTGAAAGCAGCTAGATCAATTCATATATCTCCAGGAATGAACAATAAGGAAGAGTTAATGGCCATTCTTTACAGTATGCGGTTAGCAAGACAACTCCAAATTAATAAGATTCACATTGAAGGAGATTCATTAGTAATTGTAAAAATGTGTAAGGAAAGGCAATGTCATAATTGGTATCTAAGGTATATCTTAGAAAAGGTGTGGAAATTAATGGACGAGTTTGAACTCTTCCAAATCTCGTACACGTATCGGGAGGGGAACAAGCTTGCAGATTATTTAGCAAATATTGGGTGTCAAAAAATTGAGGTAACTATAATGGAAAATGATGATGGACTAAAATCCTTTTCTGATTTACAAGAAATCATAAATCTGAAAAGTTTAGATGATATGCTCTGAGTTTGGAATGAGCATGATGTTAAGTCTCTAGGTGATAATTAATTTCATTAATTTAGTTACAGACTTAATTCCTACTAGGGAGGCATTCATTAAATAATGGGAGTCTTATCAAAGTCGAATGCCATAACCATACCAGTCCTTATCTGACTATAAATTAAAAGTGATAGAGATAACAATTCTCACATGGAAAATTCTAAAAAGGAGTTGCTTTCATCACATTTGACAAAGTACAATTTCATTATGGTGATTGAATATTATTCTCAAACAAGGGATATTTCTAATGATGTAATCTTTGGCCTTTATCAGTGCAAGCCTAAACTTAGCACAGAGTTAACAAGAATAACTTTCTGATAATATTTTATATGGCAAAGTTATATCTAAGTTAAGGTAGGGCAAGTCGAAGATGATTATTTAAATGATGAATGATAATTGTTTTTCTAAGAATTTTGAGAATTTACTAAGGCGTCGTCAACAATTGTTTGCAGGTTGAGTTGTCAGAAATGTCCCTTCATGTGAAGTGCATTGGTACTAGAGAGGCTCACGACTCATGTGAGCAACATATTTTCATGTCCAAAATAGGATGGGAAAAGACTCTTTCAAGTGAGCGAAGGAGATTTCATTTAATTTCTAACCTTTGTTAGACTTTTTGCAAGTGCCCGCTAGTACTCGACACTAATAACAAATGATGGCAACATACGTTTTGAAGAAAGAAACTCACATTTCTCTTTGACAAAGGATCACAAGGGTCCGATGGCAACATTGATGAGACATACCTACGTCAGAGTGAGAAGATCAAATGTATCTTTGACAAGAAATGGTATCACCTACACTCGAAGAATAAAGAATGATTTTTGGGAAAAGGAAAGGCATTTCAGACATCGAGAAGAAGTTATAAAATAAAATAAATTGATGACGAAGAATGGACATGTAAGCATAGTCAACAGGAATCTCGAAGGCACTGCCAGCACATGTGAGAAATTTTTGTCAAGGAGACATGGACCCATCAGACAAATATTTACAAATGTCTCTTCGACAACGGGAACACAACTATGAGCAAAGAATTGTCGATGAGACAAAGAGGTATTGATGAGAGATTATCAAATGTCTCTCTGACATTTCAAAGTCACAAAAAGGGTCACTTTATGAAACACTATTAAATGAAGAGGTGCTCAGGTCTGTCGATGAGACAAAGGGGCATCGAAGGGAGATTATAACATGTCTCTTCGACATTGTAAAGTCACGAAAAGGTCAAATCAATGAAACATTGTTGAAATATGGAGCTCGGGTATGTTAATGATCCTAGAGATGCTCTCCGGTCTCTTCAATATCCCAATGTTAGGTAAATGTAGAGCGAGCAAAGGCTTTAGGTGCAGTCGTCAATGAGACTCTGTGAGATCGAAGAGAGAACCTCAAAAGTGGTTATCAAAGACATTTTGAAGAAATAAATGACATCTCGGGAAAAACAATTAGGGTTTCCTCAACATGATGAAGTGATTTTTTACCAATTTACGGCTAATGAAGAATGCAAAAAAAGGATATATCAAGCAACTATCAAGGATCAAACTGTTCATCACACAAGTTAAGGATGAAAAAAGATCTACAGCTATGATGCCAGAAAAAGGATATATTGAGCAACTATCAAGGATCAATTTGTTCATCATACGGGTTAAGGATGAAATTTTTTTTGCAACTTTCGTTATCTACAGTTGTCTTTGGACAGACACAGGGTGGCAGTTGGTGAAGATTTGGTTGATGATATCAAAAGATGAACTAATGCTCTGTTACTTTGCTCGAACATGTTCATGCCAAACCAATTATTGTCCCTACTCCTTAGCCCGCTCACCATGTTTTTGTTCCCCCGGTCCTTCATGCACAAATTCCATAGGCAGCTCCCTTGGTCACTACTTCAGATCATGCAAATTCTTTATTTCCTTTGCGACAATAGGTGGTTCCTAATCTCAACATTTCTTTGCAAATTAATGATTTAGGAGACGACTATCAAGAGAACTAGGGAGAAAATGAAATTAAAGAAATGGAAGAATAAGATGTTTTTGGTTTTGTAAATGGGTGATACACATATAGTGTATGTAGTGTAATTTTGGGGAAGTTTTTGCAAACAATCGATCTCAATATAGGGAAAATATGGGGTTATTGTAAATGTTTAAAGTCAGTGGTCCTATATGGGAATATTGCAGATGCTTACAGTTAGTGGTAGTATAGATTATACATGGGGCTTTTATGTCAACTTTTTCTGCAGCAAGCAAACATGATATCAATCTTAGTTGTCAAGAACCATGACAAATCTTATTTTGTAACCTTTTATTATATATTAATATATATCAGCTTTTAGCCTTTTTCCTAAAAAAAAAAGAAATATATCTATACCATGCATCTAAACTAACACATTCAAATACTTTCTAAAACATACTATGATATTTGAAAATTGAAAAAAAAGATTATAATTAGATATCTATTACATTCAAAACAAGTTTTTGACTATTAAAGCTAAAGATTAGACACCACAAGAAAAACACAACTAATGCATGAGAAAGATCTAAGATATGTTGTTTTCCTCAGAGATTTTTGTCCACTTCACTAATTCAAGAACCAAGGATAGAAGACTAAAAATCCACCATGATGTAGAAGAGTACATAAAAAATAAACTACCAATCACACATTGGTGTGAAATGGGTACGCCGAAGAGGTGTGGAAGGTTAATGAGGAATTTTTTTGGTCTATTATTTTTATACGTTTTTGTAGCACATGAGGTCAATTGGTAGATCATTTATCAAATGATGTTTGTGCAACAAAGGTCTCAAATCAATGCATCCACTTAGAAGGATCCAGACAAAATAAAAACATTTAACCTCTGAAAGAGGAAGATAATCGAGCTCCATTACCAATAGGATATTATGTTTGCAATAGGGAGAAAGGGGGATAGAGGGGGAAGAGTGTGTGAGAGAGAGAGATTAGGAGATAAAGATAGAGAGGAATATAGAGATAGAGATGGAGGTGGAGTTTTAGATGGAGATGAAGATGGGGAGAGATATAGAGAGAAGGAGAGGGAAAGATAATGATAGAGAGGAGAGATGGATAGATAGAGACCCTAAATAAATAAATAAATATATGTATGTATGTATGTATGTATGTATGTATATATGTATATATATATATATACATATATATATATATATATATATGTATGTATGTATGTATGTATGTATGTATGTATGTATGTATGTGTGTGTGTGTGTGTGTATATGTATGTATGTATATGTATATATGTATATATGTATGTATGTATGTATGTATGTATAGAGAGAGGGGGGCATATACATGTATTAGAGAGATGTGTAGACAAAGGGGGAGAGGGAGATGGAGAGGGGAAAGATAAATAGATAGAGATAGAGATAGAGATACATAGGGAGAAACAAAGAATTTCTATGTATTTTAATTTCATATGCTGATATTGTCAAAATCATGTCTAGCAAGCATTCCAATGCCATTTATATTTCCACCACTATTAAAGCCCATTTGTGATAACAACTTCCATTTTCTTTTGTCTATCTCATTATCAATGTCTTCATCCTCTTCAAGAGTATTTTTTTGTCTCAATTATGTGGTCGCCATGCCACACATGGTATTTGTTTATATTCATTTCCTTCTAATTTATGATAAACTCATTTTTATGACATCTATATCTATAACAATATAATGAAAATTATTGTAGAGAAGCAACTCACTCTAATAAAAAATTTAAAAATATTCTAAATCCTCTTTTGGAACATGATAGAATCAAGGAAAGGTAGTAAAAATTGGATTTTATTTCCACTTGCACCCTTTGTGATAGGTAGAAAACAAGAAGGATTGTGTAAATTCTTAATTTAATTCAACTTTTTTGGGAAGGCTTCTTGTTGGTTTTTAGAAAATAATTTTTAATTTTATTGTATGATATATTTCATTGTGATATGAATTATCAACTAATTTATTATTGTAATGTATGCAAATAGCAAGTTGAAAATTTATTTACTCTCACATCAAGACCAATTGTCAACTCCAAAAAAAATAGTTAAACCAAATGCCTATGCATTATACAATTAAACTTTATAAACTAGATATTCTTCCATCTTATTTTTAGTATATTATTTTAATAAAATATAAGAAGAATTTAAATTGCAATAAAACCCATTAAATTTTACAAATGACCCTTATTAACTTTTACAAATGAAATTCACAATTATTTTTGAATAAATAGCTCTATACTAACATTTTGATATTAAATTTTTATATATAAATGTTAATACCATTAATTATAATTTCACTATAACTGATAATAATGATAATACCCATATCTCTTAATATTTATTTTATATTTTAGTGATGAGGGCTACACTACCTGAAACCCACACAAAACACAACAATAGATACCAACACAAAAGATGTGAAACATAAAATAGACCACTTTCAATTATTTTCAAAAAATGAAATTATAGATTCAGAACTTACAAT
>VDFB02380941.1:31742-59429 GCA_007258455.2 Sequoia sempervirens | reverse complement strand
TGATTGGTTGATTGGTTGATTTGGTTGATTTGGTTTACAACAAGATTAGGATCAAGACCAAAGGATGTGATTGGATAATTTGACAAGATTGATTGACTTGATTGGTATGGATTAAGGATTGACTTGCATTTGGATATTTGCTTGGAATGTTTGAAGATGATTTGATTGAATTCAATGGTTTTGATGAAGATGATTGATTGGATGATAGGATGTGATGAATTGAATAGAAGAAGTGATGTGATTGGAATGATTTAGGTTGAAGTGATTTGATTAGATAATCAATTGATTGAATTGAAGAATTGATTTGATTGGAATGATTGTGATTGAGTGGATTGGTTGCAATGGTTTTGATGAAGATGATTGATTTGGTGGAATGGTTGAATGATTGGATAGAAGAATTGATGTGATTGAAATGATTTTATTGCTTGGATTTTTGTTGGATATTTGATTTTTTTTGTATTTTTTTAGAACTTTTGATTTTTTTTGCATTTCTTCAGACTTTTCTGATTTTTTGTATTTCTTCTCGTGATCCTTTTTCATTTTTTGGTATTTTGAAATGTTTTGATTTTTTGGAGTTTTGAGATGTTTTGATTTTTTTTTTTTGACGTTTGAGATGTTTTGATTTTTTGGATTTTTGAGAATATTTAGATTTTTTAGATTTTTGAGGATATTTGGAGGTGTCAAAGGATGAAAATTTGAGTAGCCTTTGTGCTAGATACCAATGACAAGGGGAAAACCAAGGCTAGGTGCAAGGAGATAAAGGGGATTGATGGATGAAAGGGTGGGTGATGGGATAAGGGATAAAAGGTTCATGATATATGGATGGATGGAAAGGATAAGTCATAGTGAATGAAATGGATATATGCATCATAAGATAGCAAGGATGTGATCTCCAAAGACTATGTTGCATAGGAATAACATGCCCCATTCTAGATACAAGACTTAGGATTTTTCATGACAAAGCTTATGACAATAGTATAATGATAGGCTGTTTGGAAGGATGAGGTATATCAAAAGATATCCAAAACATGTTTCAACATTTTGCCCCTATATCTTCATCAAGATCAAAAGAAGAAGGGTGGATGAATGAACTCGCTATGATAGGTATGTATGATGGCTAAAGATGGTAGGTAGGATGGAAATGATATGACATGAAAATGATAGGTTGGATAGATAAGACATTACGCCCCCAAGTGTAAGTGGCATAGAAGATCAACCTATACATGATGCCTATTTGCTAGGTTTTCATCATGGTAATGCCAATCCAAGGTGCTTACTGTGTTTTCAATCAAGGATGAAGGATTTCTCTTTACTTTTTGTTTTTTGAATTTTTGGATAGGAGAAGGCAAATATGGATAGGAGGGACTCAAGTGTCTAGTTCTGTGAAAGGTGATAGTCCCACTAGATATGGATGTCATTGCATGGACCATGTCAAGTGCTCATAGATGTTGGTAAGGGATGAAATGAAAGGGATGGATTAGGTAGATGGTGGATTATGAAAGGATTATGCAAGAATGGATGGGGAATAGTGGATGATGATGTGGATTGAAGAGGACTTGTGCAAAAGGATGGATGCAAGGTTTATGCAAAAGCATGGACCATAGGAAGGTGGTTGGGAAGATATGTAGGATAGTAGTTGAGGGATGGGGGGATGGAGGTATGTGGGATTGTTGTGAAATGGAAGGGAACCATGACCAATGGTTGCACACACTGTGATAAAGGTTGAAGCTTTTGATGTGGATGGGGTGTAGGAAGCAATGAAGATGTTTTCTTAGGAGGTGGTGGATGATGTGTTTTTGGTACCCACATAGACTTAGTATTTTTATGATTTTTATTTGGCTTGTGGGACTTAGGAATTTGAGACTTTTGAATGGAATGAGAATGTGGGATGGAAGTGGATGGTTGGGATTTTTGTGATGTGGATGCCTCATTTAACTTGATTTCTTTTTTCTTAGGTACCCAAATCATTTTAGTTTTGGTCTTTACTTTTGGAGGTATGGGCTTATATACTTTTTTGGATGTATTTTGATTTGAATTTTTGTATTGATGTCCTAAGGCATGAGAACCCTTAGGATTTTTGACTTTATAGGTAGAGGCATTGGAATTCTTGCTTTTGAATCCCATGGATATGGTGGAATGGGTGGAAGCTTCATGTTTATACACTATGTGCATTTGTTGGTCATGATTAGGAATGTTAGGGTATTTATGGATGGAGGGATAAGGGGATTGGATAATGGGGATATTAGGTGTTGGGAGAAGTGGAGGTAGATTAGATGGAGGTATATTAGGAGTTGGAAGCAATGGTGGCAGATTTGATGGAGGGATATTAGGAGTTGGAAGCAATGGTGACAAAGTTGATGGTGGAAGGTGTATGGTCACATGCTTTTGACATTTGTAGGATGATGGAGGGGGAATGGCAACATATGTTTTAGGGATACGATAGGCTTTATGATGGAAAGTGGACTTAGGATGCATGGAAGAAGTACCAACATCTTTAGGTTGTTGTCCTTGGGGTGTAGGTCCAAGGTCATAAGAGCGTGGAGGGACTTTGACATGGATGGGCTCCAAAACATCTTGTTCATGAAGGTCTAGAACTTTACCTTGGTGGTTCATGTTTTGGAGTGTGCAATGGACAATGAGACTAGGTGTAGGTGGAACACTAGACATGAGTTCCTTATTGGATGGAGAAAATAATGCTTGGGAAGATAATGGTTGTTGTTGTTCTAAGGAGGAACATTCATGAATGAGAGTGGAAATACCAATAGGATAGGATGGAGGACTTTCAATGGGGTCAATTGTGGGTGATGGAGGATCATTAGGATCTTGATTAGCATTGTGTTCTCTTAGATCCAAGGTATTTGTTTGATCTTCTATGTTGGCTTGGGAGGCATGTGTCTCATCAAGGGAAGTGGATGTTGATAGATCATGGATAGGACTAGGTGGAGGTGAATTTGGAATATCTTTCTCATGGATGTGTATAGGATCAAGTTGCTCATGGATAGGATCTTCATCATTATGGATATCATCTTGATCATAAAAACGATATAGATTATGGATAGGTTGGATGAAAATGATTTGATCTTGATTAGGACTAGGTCTTGATGTTTCCACATGCTTGAGAGTAGACTCTTGACATGCCTCTTGGGTTGCTTGAATGGAAGTGGAAGGAGATGACTCTTGAATGGGCTCAACATGTTCTAGATGGTCAACAACATGGAGGCATGATGGAGGTTGACTTAGACTTAATGGGGAAGACTCTTGAATGGGATCAAGGGGTTGTGGATGACATGGTTGACTTGAAGGACTTGGCATGACATTTGAGGGCTCTTTTGTTTGTTCAAGTATATGTGTTGGAGGACATGGTGATGTTTGATTCCTTGCTTGTAGCCCTTGGGTCACATCCTTTGGAGGTGTAGGGGTGGAAGGTGTTGGCTTAGGTTTTTTATTTTTATTGTATATATACTTTGAGAGTACATAACCTATATCAGTATTCCCCTTGTGAATGGTTGCATGAGAACTTAAAGGCTCTTGATTTTGTTGCAAAGGTGGACTTGGGCTCCTATGTTCTTGTTGTGATATTGATGGATGTGTTGATGTGGCATTGAAATGCAAAGAAGTAGATGGATTAGATTGGTCAATTTTATTTGATGGCTTAGATTTGGGCTTCCCAAAAAATTCAAGAATATTGAATTTGGATGATGTTGTTTTTCGTGATGTGGATTGATAGGTTGATGTGGAATTGTCATTCAAAGAAGTGGATTGATTAGATTGGTATGAGGTGGAAAGGGATGACACATTAGGTTGAGGTGGAATTGGTTGATAATGAATGGATAGGGGATGATGTTGTGGTTGTTGGATTTGACATGTGGCTATGAGGTATTTGGCTTGAATTACGAGGTATTGGATTTGAGGTGAATTGTTTGCTTGAAGTTTTTGGATAATTTTATGGGCGCTTTGAATGAATTTTTGGGATAAAAGTGCTTGACTTGTTTTAGCATCATGAAGCATGTGGACAAGCTCTTGTGCCATGTCTTCCCATGTTTCCATGGTGTAAAATGATGTTGATTGGATTAAAGAAATGACAATGCTTAGGATATGATGTGGAATGATAAGATTGGGTGATTTGGATGATGTGGCAAGAGTTTATTGGAAATTTGACTTGGGCACTATCACACACTATATTTCACATGTAAATGCATAAACACACACACCAAGCACAATGATAAGTTTGTCTTCCAAGATTAGATGTTATGATTAAGAAAACACTTGAATACACAACAACAAGCCTGATGACTAGTCAAGTGGGGTATGGCCAATTAGGTCTCAAGTGAGTTTTCACAAGGTTGACTAGGGATGATTTTGAAAGAAAAATTCTACCAATAAGCTGGGAGAAAGGGGTAACCCACCCTTCACCTTCACTTCCCAAAGGTATAAAGTTCTTTGGGGCTTAGCTCAGAGTGACAAGATTTCAACTTCCAAACAAGCGTGTCTTTCGATTCACACTTTAATTGAGGTCGTCCCTTGGAGAGGTGTGTGCTCCAAGTAGGCCTCCTAAAAAGGGTTTTGACAAAAGCGAACCAAGTGAGGTGTTTTGGAAGACACACACACTTGATTCATGCTCACAGTGATTAATTTCCCTTAAGAAAATTGAAATGTTTAGAAGAAAACAATGAAGCACTCGTTCTTTTTAGATCCCAAATCAAGATGTGATGGAAGACAATGGTAAATTTTAGACCCAATTTTTGAAATGTGATTGAAGACAAGATTTTTTGTTTTAAACCAATTGCAATGATATGATCAAACAAGATTTTATTTTATGTCCCAAATTGAAAGATGTGACAAACAAGATTAAGAGATGAATGATGAAACAAGTGCACCTGGTTATTTTCGCTTTCCAAATTTTTGATGTGAATGATATTGCTGCTACTAGAGCTCCTTATGATCACCTACAAGATAAAAAAACAATATTATAATGCAGCCAAAGAAAAGAAAAAGAAAAGAAAAAGACAAGTTCATCAGAAAATTTCAATTTCAGATACTTTTGACAGAGCCGAATTATATTTTAGTATTTTGACAATTTTTTTGATCTGAAAAATGAAAAATCAAAGAAGAGACCCCTACTAATTTTCTGAGAGCTTTCCAGAAATGTAAAGAAGTAAGAAAAATTCCCTGTTTTGCTCTCAGAATCGCGGATTTATGAAAACCATACAGAAAACGAAGATCAAACTTTTTCGCATTGTATTTGACCTCCAAACTAAATCTGTAAAACATAGACCCTCATTAGAATTTCATGAGCTTTCCAAAAAGGTAAAAATTTCTGAAAAATTCGTCGATTTGCGTCCAAAAAGTCAATTTTATGAAAATACTTAAAATCACAATAACTTCCACAAAAATAATGATAAACCCTCGATTTTTTTACTGTAGCCTCTTGAGATGATGTACAAAGTTTTGTAAAATTTTGTAAAAAAATTCGCTAGCTGTGTAGAAGATATGAAGAACTTTGTAAAACCTGCAGTTTTGTCCAAAAATTGTCAGATCTGCAAAACAAAGTTAGTAAAAACCTGCAAAAAAAATACCATTAAAAGTCTTGTATGCACTTCATAAACCCTTGTTTTCTCTAAAATGAGAATTTTTGTCAGAAAGTTGAATTGCATCGAAAACTCGGAAAACGAAACAAGATTTTTCTATTTTTATGAAAGAGGAAGAAGATAAGAAATCATCTTTCTTTAAAAGAATAAAAGAAAGATTTAAAGCTGATAAATAAATGAATTAAAAATTCAATTGTTTATTTGTGGATGACATTCAGCTTTTCTTAATTAAATAAAATATTTAATTAAGCTTTTAAAAGCAGAAGAAAGTTGGTGATAAGAATAAAGCTTTAATCAGGTTTTATTGAAAAAAGCAAAAGATCTCATAATTAAATAAAATATTTAATTATGATATGAGAAGATTTCACAATTAAATAAAATACCTAATTGTGATTTAGAAAGAAAGCATAAGATATTTTTAATTAAATAAGATTTATTTAATTAAATCACTTTTATGAAATTAATTAAATGAAACATTTAATTAATTAGAAGAAGAATTAAAATAGAAGAAAGGGGAAATATTTAAACTTAATTAAATCAAAAGATTTAATTTAAATTCAAACATGATAATTAATTTAAATAAATAGAATGTATTTATTTAATTAATTAAGTGGACATGTGAAAATAATTAAATAAAGTAAATTTATTTAATTAGGAAAGAAGAATAAGATGAATGAACAATATAATTAAATTAATTAAATTTAATCATATGTAGAGGACTTTAGAAGAAATTAATTAAATAATAAATATTTAATTAATTGCCGATTATAACACCATTTTATCTGCATATACATGAGCAATTATCATAAATGAATTGTGTTGATTACGTAACTCCAAAGGAGGGAGCTCATGTTGATGGAAAGTAATGCCAAGAATTTGTTTTGGGATGAGATCTGCTACATAAATTTGTTTTAAGGTAGATTGAAGAAGATGGTTGCAATTTGGTAAATTTTGAAGTAAATCCTGAAGGGATATTTTGGTAGGAATAATATTTATTTGTTTAATAAGGTCATACTCCTTTTATTTTGAGAAGCAACGAGAGGCACTAAGTGGATTGGGTAAAGGTAAAGAGGTTGGAGTTGGTTGTGGTGGTTGTCGATTATTTTGAGTGTTGTATGTATGAGCAATATTATCATCACTAGATTGTTGTGTTACATCATCATTAGAGGCATAAAGGGTATGTTAAAGTTGATTATTAGGATGACAAGGATGTTTAGGTAGATAAAGAATAAGTTTTGGTTTGTGTTGTGGTTTAAAATTGTTAACATCCCTTATCAAGTGAGATTTTTTGTTGTCTTTAAAGGGGGTGGTGTCATTATCTTGATGCATAATCTCCTCCTTAGAGGGAGAGTTCATAGGAGAACAACAAACCATATGTTCATGACTAAAAAGGTTTGGTTCATTCATAATAACTTCATCACAACTAAGGGGTTTTGAATGTGTTTGATTATTGATAGAAGGAAGATTAGGAAAATATTGTATTTGATTGTTTTCTAATGGTGCCTGAACTCTTGTTCTATCATACTAGGAGAGCTTGTAATATGTCCATCTAAGGTTGAAATTTGTAAAGAAGCTTCATCACAAGCAACAAGAGAATCAAGGAAGGATTTTTTTTGCTTAAGAGACTTTTCCATAGATGAAGGGGAACTATTAAAAGGCTCATGAATCTCATTGATTATGTTTGCTAACAACAAAGTATCTTCTTAATTACTAGGAGAAATACTAGGAAGAGAGAAAATGTAAGTATCAAGATCATTTATGAGTGTATCAATGTGTTCCCTAATATTTTTCAAAATAGGATAGGTAATGGAAGGATCATAAAGAAGGTTGTCTATGATTTCATTCTCGTGTGATAAAAGATTTTCCCAAAGGAGATGAAGAGCATTAAGGAAGGGAGGATTAAGGTTTTCATGATTCTTATGTTGTTGTTTGCTAAAATCATCCAAAGGGGAATAAGAAAAGGGACAATCAAGACCCTCAACACTTGTAACTTCTTTCACCAAGATACCTTCATCACTAAGAGGAGAGATATTGCGAGAAGAACAAGTGTGATTGTTATGACTGTCAACATTATCATCCACACCAATGGATAATGCAATATTAAGGATTGTATAAAGGATTTTATCATGTTTGCTAAATTCCTCATTGTTATAATCAAAATTAAACTCATAAGAGGGAATTTTGTACTTATACAATCCATTATTAACGAAATCAAAGCCACATCTTTTGAAAGAAAACATATTGGAATAAAATAAAGTACAATGTAATGTAAGAATCTTAAGAGGATATGAAATTAAATAGTGCCTTAAATGAGCTAATTGAAGCAAATTTTCACAAAATGAATTCTATAAAAATTTAACTGATTGATATATATATATATATATATAGGTTAAGGCACTAATTAGAAGCCTAAAAACCACTATCTGAGATTAGGAAAATGTTGTTTCAAGTACCAAAAAGGACTGATTCACCCAAGGTGTCGAATGAGCCCAATATGAACTTTTTTCAAATATTTCTAATATTTCAAATTGATTTTTGTTATTTCTAAGAGAAAATACATAGATCTGAAAGAAAAATGAAAAATTATAGTAAATCTAAATGAATTTTGATGCAAGGAATGCAACCTAAATTCACTTTTTTTTTTATGAATGCAAAATTTTAAAACCTAACATACAAATGAATCATGCAAACCATAATGCAAGCTCAATGTAAGCCTAGATCTATAATGAAGGACTCCAAAATTAGACAATAAATTATTCTAAAAGGAAGGTTCACTAAAATGTAACATAGATTTTTGGCACCTACTTGCTTTCTATCTCTCCTAGGGTTTTTCACCTAGGAGAAATGTGGACCAAAAATGCTTATGTTAACACTCAAGACTAAATGGGGAAAGAGGTGTGAAGTGTATGAATATGATTCTAATGATGTATACTAAATGAAATTGTAGATTAAAGAGTGCAAACTAATCAAATGCAAAAGTACTGGAAAACACAATGTGTAATGCACGCATAAACTAGAAACATGAACAAAAGCAGATGAAAATTGACAAGACTTACCAAGATGATTGAAGATGATTGGAAATGACTTCTGAAATTTTTTTGATTCTATTTTTCTAACCAGAGTGGACTCATACACCATCTATGGCAAATCAATCCATGTTCAAGTGAAAACTATTGAGAACAGGTTTTAGACTGTTAGGAGATGAAATATGAAGAAATCAAGTTTTAGGTCCTCAGATGGGACTCATTCGTCATGAATGGAAAATTAGTCCACTTTTAGGGATTTGAAAAATTAGGACCAAATTCTACAACACTAGATTTGTACTTCCACCTTGTATAGGTTTTTGCTTCAAATTATGTCAGAATTGGGTCTAAAACCAACTTATACTTGATAAATAGACTTAAATGAAGAGGAGAAGAATAGGATGACTTTATAATGCAATATTCAATGATTTACAAGCTACAAAGGATCCTAAATCTGCAAAAAAAAAACACAAGAGAATAAAATATTGATTGTTAAGGCATGGGGGTTTGCCTTAGTCAAACCCCTTTTAGGAAATTAATCCAAAATGATGAAACAAATGTATAAAACATGAAAAAAGGAATAATTTACCTTAAAATGGTGATTGATCTTGTTGTTCTATAGCAATACATGTGATATCTGTCCTTGAATGCTCTAAAATGCTTAATTAAAGACTTCTAATGAATAAACTCTCAATTACTTGACTTGAATGGAAGAATAAATGATAAATAGATGATAAGAGATGAAAAAGTGAATTTATTTCTTGTAAAATGAGGTTAAAATAACTTATTTATAGATAAGTGTGCCTTAGTACTTAATTATACCACATCATTGGATGACATATAGTGAAAATAAACTTTAAATTTCACTTTTTCCCTCTCAAAAGTAAAAAATGGGGTCTAGATTGGACTCATTCCCACACAGGGTGAATGGGTACCACCTAGATAGGAATAATTCACCAATCATGGTGAATGGGTCCCACATGGGTGATTCCAACACTTAAGAGGCCAAGGAATTAGGAAATAAGGTTTTAATCGTAACTTTGTTGGGTATTTGATCAATTAAAGCCTCATGATGCACAATATGGGTTGAAATAGGTCTATTAATGATGATGTGAATATTAAATAGGGATTGGTACACATAAATCAATGTGAAAGTTTAATTACATACACCTTACAACACCAAAATAGAGTCCACACAACCTAGGAAGGCACAAGAACCAATGTGAATGCTTAAAACACATTACAACACTAGTTTATCATTAAATTTAATTTAGAAGCCATCTATAATGATGTGATGATGTGATGATGTGATTAAACATGTTGAATTAGGAAGAAATAGGTTCATTAAGTCTAAAAAAGTATGAAAGTATTTTACAACACCTTACAACACCTTTATAGGATGTCAATAAACACATTCTATTTAGTGTAGAAGAGTCCAAGACCTAGTGTGGATGCATAAAATTCCTCACAACACCTAAATAAATGCCACATTAAGTCCATTTATCATGAATTATTGTATGTGAAGCAAGTCCTTTTCTTCTATGGTACACATCCATAAAAACCTCTTGATCTTAATTATTCGACAATGAATTCCACATATCGAGGACATCCCTCTTCATCCATACCCATGAGTACGACAAGTGTGGCTACCATCATGCAAATCAATGTGGATCAAGTATTTCAAAACAATGCACAAGGGCATGCCAGTACCATACCATAGAGTCAACCCTTTTTAAACAATTCAATCAAGGTCCTAGTGTGGAATTTCCATCACAAAATCTAATGGAATCATCCTCATCTTTTCCCATAGTCCCCTCTACTATGCCAAATCAAATAGGATCTCAAGCATACAATCCTCCACCTCAATACACTATCCTACAAGGAATGTTGAACCAAGGGAATCCCCAACCTTTCATCACAAATTTGTTACCCACTCAAAACATGAACACCCACAATCCTCCACCAATTTCCCAACAACCACCTAATCCTACATTGCAAGTGCATGCCTTAGCCTTAAAACAAGAACAACAAGCCTATCAGCAAGCCCTAATAGGACAACAACAATAGCAACAATATAAAGAAACCCTAGTAGAACAACACCAACAACAAAAAGTAGCTTTAGCAACACAACATCAACAAGAACAAGTAGCCTTAGCACAACAACAACAACAATAACATCAAGTAGCCTGAACATCAGAACAACAACAAGAAGTAGTCTTAGTAGCATAACAAGAAACCATAGCACAATAACAACAACATCGGCAAGTAGCCTTAGCATAACAACATCAAACCCATCAAGAAGCCTTATTAGCACAAAAACAACAATAGGCCCAACAATAAGCCCCAGTGGTGCAACAACAAGAAGAAGCTCAATAGCAAGCCTTACTAGCTCCAAAGTATGCCCGACAACAATAACAAAAACAACAACAAAGTTTCTATTATAATCCTCAATCACACATCATCAATACAAACATGTTAGGAACATATACATCAATACCCCAATCACCTTCACCAAATAATACACCACCATACACACCATATAACAGATCATCATATAAAAATCTCATGTACAACTCATCCATCATCCCACCATATGTTCCTCTACCAAATCTGCAAGATGATCTAGCATCAAAATTTAAGGCGCTATCACAAGAAATGCAAGACCTTCACATGGGAAAGACCAAGAAGCCCTATACACAAAACCTATGTCCTTATCCATTTGACAAAAACATGACAATGCTACCATTCCCTCTTGGTTTTGAAATCCCAAAATTTGATAAATACAAAGGGAGAGGATGTCCTATGGACCATGTCAAATATTTTAACTTCATGCTTATGGAGGTGGCTTACAATGATTTATGTTTAATGTGCCTCTTCCCTTAAAGTTTAAAAGGTCCTACCATGGATTTGTTTTCTCACCTACCTCCTAGTATTAAAAAATTTAAAGAAATTATTGATTAATTAATCAATCACTTCTCCTTTAATCTAGACATGGATGTCAATCTAGAGGAATTATATAATCTTAGACAAAACAAAGGGGAAACTTTCGCTAATTTCCTAAAATGGTGGAGACAAAGAGCTAGTAAAATCAAGTGGCCTCTTCCCAATCAACAACAAGTGGGAATCATCATAGAAAATCTAGATCTAGATTTATCCTTCAACTTGAAAATGTAGTGCATCACATCATATAACAAGCTTGTTTGTAGAGCCCTTAACATTGAGATAACCCTAATCTCATAAGGAAATACTCAAGCATACAAAGACAACCATCCATAAAATATTTCAAATGACAAGCCTCCTATCTAGGCTAAGAACAAGAATGTAAGAAATGATGGTGTGGTAGATGCTAAACTAGTCCAAAGTGCCCCTGGGCCAAACACTCAAGTTGCTAACATTCAATCAATTGTGCAGCAAACAACACCTCATTAGAACAACCAGATCAATAACACCATAATGCAAAGGTGAACCCCTAACAACAAAAACTATCCTAAATGCAAGTACACACAATTATTTGAAACCATCAAAACCATCATGAAAAAGTTGGTAAAGTCAAATCCGATGACACTTCCTCACTTTGAATACTACCAAGGACCACAAGAGAAACCATCCTAGTACAATGAGAATGACCTTTGTGACTTTTAGGACATCAAAGGACACAAAACAAAAAATTGCATGAGGCTCAAAAACTTTATCCAAGACCTAATAGAGAATGACACCATATCTATTGAGGTACCAACCAAGAATCAAGATCATAAGATATACAAGAAGCCTATGCCAAATCATAACAAAGAAAAAAACACTAGAAAAGCTAAATATTACACAAATGTACAACAAACTTATTCCAACGTAGATGCTTCCTATGATAGCATCATCATTATCATCACCATCAAAGGGCATAGTGTAGAGTGTGGAGTCACCACACAACATGGTAAAGTCACCATCCAAGGAGTCCCATCCCAATCTAGGGCACAACCTACCCAACCAATAACAAGTACTAGCAAGTATAATCTCTTAGAGCAGCTTAAGAAACTCCTCACACATATATCAATCTTAGAACTATTGAGGCTATCACCCACACATAGGGAAATCTTGGAGAAATCTTTATCAAAGTCATTTGTTCCTGAGGATATTGATACTGATTAGTTTCAAGCTATGGTAGGCCATATCACTAATCATCTTATCACCTTCTCAGGGCAAGATCTACCATCACAACCATCTCATAACTATGATTTACACCTTGAGGTTATCATTCATAAGAACAAGGTCAAAAGGTTCTTAGTAGATGGAGGTGTTAGATTGAATATTTGCACCCTTTAGCTGATCAAAAATTTGGGCTATTTAGAGGATACTATTGAGAAGATAAAGAGTACCACCATCAGGGTATATGATGACAAAGAATGGGTATTACAAATTATCATTGCACTTCCCATCCAAGTGGTCCCTCTCATCACATAAAATACATTCCAAGTATTAGACCTGGATCTTCCCTACAACATACTGCTTGGTTGACCCTAGATCCAAGCTCTAAAAACTATAGCCTTGACTTATTATCAATGTGTAAAGTTTCCTTTCGAAGGTAGAGAGATTAATATCTATGGAGATCTTGAGCCTTTTTACTACTACAAAATTCTTGAAGCCAAGTTCTATAAAATCCCCAAAATACTGAAGAATGATGAAGGGCCTACACCTTCTACCTCATTTGTTGACCCATTATCCCTTGCATCTACTTTTGAGACAAAGGAACCCATTGTGTAGAATATACCCGATATCAAAGCAGTGATACAAGATGATGGTTGTGGGAACCACAAGCTAATGAAGAACATCTTTTTCTTAGGAGATCTACCTATTTCTCCTCAATCTCATGGGAAACCTATGTCTAATAGCAAAGAGCCTAAAACTATAAAGATAGAAGCTACTACCTTCACCAAGTGGGGAGATTTGAATCAAGAAGATGTCAATGAGGTTGACATCTATAAACTCCTCTATCAAGATGAATGACCTATCCCTACTCTTCATATGGAAGATGATAAAAAAGGCTTACAACTCATGAAGGGCATGGGATATAACGTGAATGAGAAGCTAGGATGGAATGATAATGGTTTACTAGAACCCATCATTCTTGAAAAATGGCTAAAGAATCTTGTCATAGGTTGTACTACTAGCTAGGTCACCCTTATTGGAAAAGGTACTTCTGCTAAATGAGTTGAGGCTTCCTCTTGGTTACCTGCATCACATGATACAACTTGAGATGACTTCCCCATTGATGTTTTTGACTTATTTGAAAACAACTCCCTCTTCATGATATCCAGCACATCCTTTGCTCTAAGAAATTGACAAACTAAAATATGCTTAGTCTACCCACAACTCATTGATATGGATGAACAAGGACCACCAATTCTTGATTTATTAAAAAAACATGAACTAATCTCCAAGTTTATGGGACTCCATGACAACTTACCATGGGAAAATCACAAAGTTGGTTTTGACATAGAGCTAGATACAAAGGTGTACTATAGGGAGATGATTGAATCCTTTAGTCACAAAATTGATGATTTGCAACTACCATATAGATCCTTAAGTGAAAACCACATAATGGCAATTTTTTATCCTAAAAAAGTAATTATAAAGGATGCATCTAACTGTGAAAACCTCTTTGAGGTGTCCAAGGATGAGGGATTCAATATCCCCCTTATTGAAATGCATTCATAGAAATTAGTAATACTAGCAGTAAAGGCCACACCAGCCAATGTGGGTAGCAAAGAAGCACCCAAAATCACTTTCTAAGCCAAATCCTTGTTGGATGAAGAACAAAAGAACCTAGAAGCATTCTTGAAAGAGTGTAGAGCTAACTTTGCATGGTCATACACAAATATTCCTGGGATCAATCCAGAAGTGGTTGTTCATCACTTAGTGGTCTATTCTAAAGCCAATATAGTTAGGTAGAAATTAAGGAAGATGGACCCTTAGATAACACTCTTGGTCAAACTTGAGTTATAAAAGCTTCTTGATGTTGGATTTATCTAACCAAAATATTATCTTGAGTGGGTTTCAAACCTATTACTAGTATCAATACCCATTGGGGGCATTGGAATATGCATTGATTTAAGAGCCTTAAACAAAGTGTGTCCGAAGGATGATTTCCCTCTTCCTAATATCAACCTCATTGTAGATTTGACAGTTGGGAATGAAATTTTGTCATTCATGGATGTTTTTTTAGGCTACAATCAAATCATAATCGCCAAGGAGGATCAACACAAAACTACGTTCACTTGTTTATGGGGAACCTATAGCTAGAATTTAATGCCATTTGGGATAAAGAATGCAGGAGCAACCTATCAAAGGGAAATGACACTCATCTTCTATGACATAATCCAAAAAATAGTTGAAGATTATGTGGATGATATTTTGGAAAAATCAAAGAAAATAAGCTAGCACATACATGTCTTAGGACCCATCTTTGATAGGTTGGAAGAATACAAAGTAAGGATAAATGCAAAAAAGTGTGTGTTTGGGGTTACATCAGGGAAACTTCTTGGATATATCATCTCGCAAAGAGGGGTAGAAATTGATCTAGCAAAGGTAAAATCCATCCTAGAAATCCAACCATCATAAACACTAAAACAAATGAGAGGGTTACAAGGAAGATTGTAGTCCATTAGGAGGTTCATAGCACAACTATCGAATACAATCCACCCTTTTCACATCTTCTCCATAAAGGATAACCTACAAGTGGGATGGGAAGTGTGATAAAGATTTCCAATAGATCAAAGACTATCTACTAAAACCTTTGGTACTCATGCCACCAATACCAAACAAACCACTAATCTTGTATATCTAAGCAACATCAGTAGCACTAGGAGCTCTACTAGCACAACATGATGAAAATAGAAAGGAAAGGTATATCTATCACATTAGTAGAAACTTTCTGGGATATGAAATGAACTATTCACCTATTGAGAAAGCATGGTTAGTATTAGTTTTTTCTTCAAAAAAGTTTAGACACTACATGTTGTCACATCAAATCAAGCTCATTACAAAGATTGACCCATTGTAATACCTATTTTCCAAAGAAAATCTCATAGGGTGAATGGACAAATGGGTGATAATCTTAATGGAGTTACACATAGAGTATGTTGAGCACAAGAAAATAAAGGGACAAGTGATCACAAAAAAACTAGAAGAAGCACCCATATATGTTAAGAACCCTTTGATATATGAGTTTCTCGATGAATCAATATTCCTTATCAATCTCACAACTTAGTGGAAGATTTAATTTGATGGATTGTTCACCCAACATGGATCTAGAGTAGGTATTCTTTTCATCACCCCTAAAGGTGATTGCATTCCAAAGTCATACCAATTACTGTTCCCTTGTACTAACAACATTGTTGAGTATGAAGCCCTAATCATAGGTCTAAGAATAGTAGTTCAGTGGTAGATACAAGAGATGAAAGTCTATAGAGAATCACAGCTAGTTATCAACCAAGTCAATGATGGCTATCAAACTAAGGATGATAAGTTCACTCCTTACAAATAGATGGTGGAAAGTATCAAGGACCTTTTTATAGACATATATTTTGAGCAGATTCATCACATGAACAACAGGGTAGATGATGCCATGACAATAATTAGATAACTACTAGACATGCCAAACAATGTCCTCCAATGTGAATTATTGGTAGAACAAGTTCTCATACCAACTTTCGAGATCCTTGAATCACAATTCACATGATGTGTCATTTTTGGTCCTGGATCCCCATGGTACCATGATATGTTTACCTACCTTAGCAGAGGAACCCTCCCATTCGATATCACCTCAAACCTTTAAAAAAAAATTGTTAAAAAGGAATCCTAATTTGTGATCCTAGGTGATACCCTTTACCACCAAAGCATTGAAGGGACATTAATATGATGTATTGACCAAGAGGAAGCCTTTTCTGCTTTAAAAAAGGTACACAATGAAATATGTGGGCCCCATTTTAATGGTATGACTTTATCCAAGAAATTGTTGAGGGCAGGGTACTATTGGCCAACCATGGAAAGGGAAGCTCATCAATACATGCAAAAGTTTTTCTGGTATCAACAACATGGGGATATGATTCATGCTCTAGCTCAAGAGTTGCAACCAATGATTAGAACTAAGCCTTTCTCGTAGTGGGGGATTGACCTCATAGGAAAAATCACCCCAACCTCATCCAATGGCCACAATTTTATCATTACAACCACTGAGTATTTTACCAAGTGAGTTGAAGCCATTCTTATGGCCTACATAATGGGGAAGAAAGTTACTAAATTTATCCTGAACTATCTAATCTATCATTATGGTGTTCCACAAATCCTCATCTTAGATAATGGAACCTCCTTTAAGAATCATGATGTGAAAGAGCTATGTCAAATATTCAACATCCAACACTGATTCTATACCCAATATTATCCCTAGGGAAATGGTCAAGATGAGGCTACAAACAAGACCATCCTAAAGATCCTAAGGAAAATAGTCAATGAAGTTGGTCGTGACTGGAATATACAACTAAATCACACTCTCTAGGCTTATCAAACCAATATCTGCATGCCAAAAGGTGCAACCCCTTTCTCCCTAGTCTATGGATCCAAAGCTATCTTTCCTATTGAGGTTGAGCTCCCATTATTGTGAGTGTCACTACATAACTTGATCATTGACGAAGAATATATAATATCTTGATGGAGTGAGTTATAATTTATGGATGGGCATCATCTTGCCACCCTTAATCACTTACAAGTATATCAAAACTGACTAAAACATAGCTATAACAAGAGGATCAAATGTTGGTCTTTCCAAGTAGGAGATCTTTTCCTAAATACAAATCAAGAGAACCTTCTAGATCAGGAAAACAAAGGAAAGTTTGAAGCTAATTGGTTGGGTCCCTTTGTCATCACAACAAACTATGGATTATGAGTGTACCAACTATCAACCCATGAAGGAGAACCCTTGCAAGAACCAACTAATGACTTGCATCTTAGAATTTTTAATGCCTAGTCTTGAAGGGTGTAAATCTAAAAAATACAAAAAAAATAAAAAAATGATCAAAATCCAAAAAAAATGGGAAAAGTGATTGAAAAAGTAAAGAAAAAAATTGTCCTCTAGTGAAAACCACTTTGGTGGTGCTTTGGGAAAGTACCTTGGTGAAAACTTGGAAAACAAGCACCTTGTGTAAATAAAAGCACCTCCATCTATTCTTTAGCTCTTTATCCTATCATTCTTTGCATCACCCTTCATCCATCACCTATTTGTGTCCTTATCATAGCTTAATTTTGTGAAGTATCCCAATCCCTTTAGTACTACTTGGCATATTCCAAAGGCCAGTTTGTCCTACCAGTATCAAAGTAGTCTAACATGTCACATTGGGGGAAATTTGTTATGGATCGTATCAAGTTCTTGTATATCTTAAGGTTATCATAAATGTCTCATCGAAAAAACCAAATTTTTTTGTAAAACATTCATTAGAAAATCCAAAAACATCCAAATATTACACATCTAAAATCTAAAAACATTTAGAAAATTGTAAAGGAAAAATCCAAAACATCCAAAACACATCAAAATCCCTAAAAAGGTCAAACATTGAAAAATACAAAAATAGTGCCATGTCAAACTACATAGTCTCTGAGCTTAAACATAGGCAAGGCCATCATTGATGTGCCCTTGAGACACCCTAGGTCAGTCCTTTATGAGTCCATCATAATAAATTAACATCTCCCAATTGTTAATATTTCATCTCCAATAAGTTGAATCAATCAAACTACATGGTCTTTACATGTATAACATAGGAAAGGCTTATATTTGATCAACCCCAAAGGCCCCTAGGATAGGTCTCTAGGTTAGGTTCTTCGTCAAAACTCATGAAAAACCCCAAAACATCCAAATATTTTGAAAACCCCAAAATATCTAGATGACTCGAAAAAATTATTTACACATTTGTAAAATCTCTGAAAATCCAAAAACATTCAAATATAAAAAAAACACAAAAATATTTGAAAAATAAAAAATACAAAAGCATTAAAAAAAATTCAAAAATACCTAAATTGCCTCAAATATCTTGGAGAAAGCCTTAAAGAACCTCAAATAATTAAAAACCAAAAAATTCACATAAAATTTTAAAAATACCAATAATGCCTCAAAACATTTTCAAAATACCAAAAATTGTTGGCAAAAAAAGGACAAACAACTAAGAGGTGGGGGTGAATTAGTTGTCACAAAATTTCAAACTTATAAAATTTTCTTAACTTAATCACATATTTTATTAATGAACATTAAACCATAAAAAATCAACACATCATAACACAAGGAACACCAAGATTTTTTATGTGGAAGCCCTGTTAGGGGAAAAACCATGATGGATGTTAATCTACAATATTATACCTTGTTAAAAGTATAAAGATGAATATTGGGAATGCACATGCATTTAGGCACACTGCCTAGAGCTCACTTCTCAAATACAAGAGGGCTCACTTCCCAAGGAAGACACACTATCTTATAGAGATTTGGATTAGATCCATAGGGTATTGAACTGAGAAATTAGCTTATCCAAAATCCTTATTATAGTTCTAGTTAAGCATAGAAACACTCCTTCACACTTTGCTCAATCTTCTTCACACTCTACTATGCAATTGAATGATTATAAAACTATTCACACACTTATACTTTCTTTGGCACTTCTTCACACTTCACTTCGCTCAAAAAATTGCTCTTATATATCCACTACATAAGATTACCTCAACAACTTCATCGTCCAAAATGAAATATGAAAATATAAAACATATACACACTGTTGGCCCAAATTGACAAATAAATTTTCAATGAAAATCAAACACCATTGGCCACAACATAATGAAGACCAAAAATAATATCCTCAAGCATGCCAAACATTCAAAAATTAATCTCTGAGGATCTGCAACATGTTACAACCACCATGTCAGCCAAGAACATGAAAAACCAAACACATAAAGCAAAAATCATCTATCATGAGCACATTGATCAACGCAAACATGCAACAAGGATAAAGCACAATCCAAAAACATCCACAAGCATCATGAATCATTAGAGAAGCATCTGAAAGAAATGAGCTTACTAGAATAACATCAACTTCAATTAGGAACACTAATTGAAGCCACAAAAAAAATGTCAAAACGCAACTGTTCATAACACGATCAAATCTTCACATAGATCTCTAAAACTTTTGATGGATAAACTAGATACACTCAACAATAAACCCTTTAGTAAACAATTTTTTATCATCACTATATTGTACAAGAAACCAACATGAACATCACCGTTCCTCTAACAACTTGCAACTCATTCTTTAACAATTTTCTCAATATCCTCGACATATACAACCTTCAATACATCAATGACAATTGCATATAATCAACACGACCAAAAAATCTAACAATCTCCCCCTTTGGAATTGATGGAAACACATGATGTGAAAAGCACCATCAATGCATCTCTTAATCAACACTTACTCTCCCTTAGATTTTGACTCTTTTCCTTATATGGTTTTTCACATGACTGTTCTCCCCCTTTGACATCAATGACAAAGATAAGCATTATCTTTCCACATACAAGCTTTGAACCACATATCTGCACATATAAATAATCCCCCTGAGTAGCATCCATGGAAACATCAGTCTAGATCAAGATATAGTTATGAAGTACACAAATTGATGCAAGAAAATGCATCACTAGTTCTTATCAGGAGGGGTAATCACCCCTAAGATTCCTCTAAGATATTCAAAGGTAACCTTATTCTTCTTTGGATCAGTCTTAGAAATCAAACAATATTCTTATGAAATTCATTTTCTAGTCTGCACACCTTTATTCTTATCTCCTATGATCTAATATTTAGAATGATTTAACTTTACATGTACATCATAACTTTAGGATTCTCTCTCACTTTTGGTTCTTTTGTTCTCTCCTATGTACTTCCCCTAGCCTCTCCTTCTTGACTTTCTTGATTCACCAGAACAATTTGAACTTGATTATGTGTTTGAGCATTCTTCCCTTTATCTATATTATCATGTTGGTCATCTGAATCATATCCAAAATATCTAGATGATCTAGCAGTGTTCTCATCAACCCTTACATTTTCACTTTCAACCATTTTCCTCAATATTCTATTATAACACCGGTAGGCCTTGCTTTTAGTAGAGTAACCCAGAAAAATTCCTTCACCACTCCTTACATCAAACTTTCCTATGTCTTCATCTCTCTTGATATAACATTTATTTCCAAAGATCTTGAAATATTTAACAATAGTCTTATAACCAAACCATAGCTCAAAAGGAGTCTTACCAGAATTAATATTGACATTTACATAGTTAAGAGTGTACATAGAAGTGCTTACAACTTCTCTTTAATAGATATGAGGCACATTTCCCTCCAACATCATAGTTCTAGTAGCATCTAGAATTGTTCTATTCATTCTTTCTACAACTCTATTCTGTTGAGGTGTCCATGAAGTAGATAACTATCTCTTGATACCATGTTCTTCAATGAAAGAATTGAACTCTTGGGAAGTGAACTCACCACCTCTGTTTGATCTTAAGCATTTGATCTTCAAACCTATCTCATTCTTAGCCATAGCTTTGAAACTTTTGAAATTTTCTAATGCTTCACATTTTTCTCTTAAGAAAGAAACCCATATCATCCTAGAGTAATCATCAATAAGCAACATAAAGTAACTTTCTCCTTCTAGACCTCTGACTCTAGAGGGACTACACATATCAATATGCACCGACTCTAGTACTCTATTATAATAATGTTGTTTTCTTCGAAAAGAAACTCTAGTCTTCTTTCCCATTTGGCATTCCTTGCATATAGTGTTAGTAGGATTCACTAGCTTAGGTAGATCTCTTATTGTTTGAGTGGAGCTTACCTTGAAAATGGTATCAAAATTGACATGATATAGCCTCCTATGCCATAAATAGCTTTCATTCACTTGAGCAATTAAACAATGTTCACTGGCAACACTCAGGTGAAAGATATTACCTCTTATATTTGTACCTAAAGCAATCACATTTCTAGAGCTTCCAAATATCCTAGACTTTCCATCTTTGAATTGAAGATTATAACCCTTGTCGACCATCTATCCAACACTCAATAGATTATGCTTCAATCCTTCTACATAAAGGACATCATCAACATTATTTTTACCACCAAGACAAATAGATCCTTTGTCACGAATCACACCAACATTGTTATCTTTGAATCTTACAACCCAACCATCATATTTCTCCAGACTTACAAATTTATTTTTATCACCATTCATACATGATGTGAGAATTTTTTGTCAATAACCCACTCATTCTTTCCTTCAATTTGGGTTGCAAGAGATTTCTCAAAATTCTGATTATTAGCAGATTTAGTAGCCACCAGACCATTTTCCTTGATAGCAATGAAAACCCATTCATCCTCATTTCCATTTTCTTTATCAAATTCTTCATTAGTCACACCTTCTTCAACATAATAACATTTCTTTTGAAATATAGGCTTGTTAGGTTTGGAACTAGGAACTCTTTCAGGACACCTTGAAGAAAAAATACCTATTTTACTACAAGAGAAACAATTAATAGGAAAATTTCCTTTATACTTACCTTTTCCTCTAGCTACTCTTTTCACAATCAATGCTTCCATCTCTTCTACCTCTCTTTCTTCATCTTCAATCCATTTCATCTCCTGCTCATACTTGAATACCTTTCTATAACTTTCTCCCAGATCATATCTTTGGTTGTCTCTTCTAGATATAGAGGCTTTAAATGCATATTTATTCTTAGGGATAGATTCACCAAATTCACTCAACTCAAAGGAAACAATCTTTCCAATCAACATATCTCTTGTCACATTTTTTACTGTTCTAAACTCTTCCATAGCACGAGATTTTGATTTGTAGGAAGTAGGAAATGATCTGAGCACTTTAGTTACAATTTTATGTTCATCCAAAGTTCCACTATCACATCTAATACCCATCACAAATTCATTTACTCTTTGCATAAAAGAAGAAATATTTTCATCTTCTACCATTTTCAAAGATTCATACTTTCCTTTCAGACTATGTAGCTTAAAAACCTTCACATGTGCATCTCCTTCATACAAAGTCTCTAGCCTCTTCCAGATCTTAGGAGTTGTCTTCAAATCGATCACATTTGTCATCTCTGAATCCATCAAAGCACTCAAAAATGCTTCTATAGCCTTGATATTATATTCAACCTCTTTGATGTAATTGGGGATAGAAGGACCATTATGAGGAATCACATATTTTTTTTTGTAATCTTCTAGAAGGGTTCACAAATACATCTCAAATGAAATTCCATTTTAGACTTCCATTGAGAGTAGTTTGTTCCATTGAATCTAGGACTACCCTTCTTATATGATGCCATCTCATATCACCTCACGCTATTAAAATTCTTCTGAGTAACCTGGTCTAATACCAATTGTTGGAAAAACAACGCTAGACAACTAAAAGGGGGGGTGAATTAGTTGTCATAGAATTTCAAACTTATTAAACTTTTCTTAACTTAATCTCAGATCTGATGAATGAGCATTAAACCATAAACAATAAACACATCAAAAACACAAAGAACAACAAGATTTTTTATGTGGAAACCTTGTTAGGGGAAAAACCACAGTGGATGTTAGTCCACAATATTATACCCTATTAAAAGTATAAAGATGAATAATGGGAATGCACATGCATTTAGACACACTACCTAGAGCTCACTGCTCAAATACAAGAGGACTCACTTCCCAAGGAAGACACACTGTCTTACATAGATTTAGATTAGATCTACAATGTATTGAACTAAGAAATTAACTTCTACAAAAGCTTGATTACAATTCTAGTTAAGCAAAAAAAACTCCTTCACACTTCGCTCAATATTTTTCACACTTTGCTTTGCAATCAAATGATTAGAAAACTATTCACACACTTGAAATTTCTTTGGAACTTCTTCGGACTTCACTTCACTCAAAAATTTTCTCTTATATATCTACTACATGAGATTACCTCAAAAACTTCATCAGCCAAAATGAAATATGAAAATATAAAACATATACACAATGTCGACCCAAATTGACAAATAAATTTTCAATGCGAATCAAACACTGTTGGCCCAACATAATGAAGACCAAAAATAACCTCCATGGATCTGAAACATGTTACAACCACCATGTTGGCCAAGAACATGAAAAACCAAACACACAAAGGAAAAATCACTGATCACGAGCACACCAATCAATGTAGATGCGCAACAAGGATAAGGTACAATCTAGAAACATCCATGAGCATCATGAATCATCAGAGAAGCATCCATAAAAACTAACCTTACTAGAATCACATCAAATTCAATCAGGAACACTAATTGAAGCCACAGAAAAAAGTCAAAGAACAACTGTTCATAAAATAATCAAATCTCATGTGGATCTCTACTTTTGGTGGATAAGCTAGATACACTCAATAATAAAAACTTTAGTCCACAAAGTTTGATCATCAACATACTATGCAAGACACCAATATGAACTTCAATAGTCCTCTAACAACCTGCAACTCCTTCAACAAATTTTTCAATAGCCTCAACATATACAACCTTGAATACATCAATGCTAATAGCGTTGACATCAATTACAACCACATATCAACAACACATCCACATCATCTAATATAAATATTCCAGAAAATCCAAAACCACCCATCCCATCTCGCTTTCACCCACAAGAATCTCCATCCATAACAAATTGATTGTCACTTTCAACCTTTGGTAAAACAAATGGAAATCAAGTATAGAAAGTCATGAAGTGAGAACCTAAGTGTCAAAATTGAAATTATAGATCATAGGTAAATGTGTCAATGAAGTTTATATGAATGACCTATCATAAAGCTTATCATCATGCTAACATAAAACAACCATCTGATCAACATGTCCTAGGATGTATACTTCTTGCAATGGACATCAATATCAAAAATCACCTTAGCTAAAATAAACTAGCAAGTGATATAGATAACACTGATTTTTTGTCTTTGATATTTTCTTATGATTTATCTTAATGACCCATTCTGAGGACCTCTCGATGATGTCCATCAAAATGATTTAGAGAGAAAGGAATGAGGCATTAGTCATTATCTTTTATTTGTTGTGATTGTGGATACTCTTGTAAAATAATCTTGGAACATACTTAGTTGTGAGTAAGGATGTTGTTTGGTGTGTTATGTTGACTATTTCATATGCTTTGTTCCAATATATTCTAGGCTTCTAACTTACATTCCAACAAGGTTTCCACATGTCAAGGTGTGAACAAGAACTATCCTATCTGTTTGCTGAGTCAAAGTCCACACTAGATACAAGGATGTCTTGGTTATTAATACATAGATGCATCATGTCTATGTGTTATATCAAACAATAAGGAGCGATGGAAAATTCCAATCTCGAGAAACAAGAAAATCATCTTACATTCATCCCCATCATGCATTTCTCATCACCATAAATAATAAAGTCTTGGTGGATCATTAACTTATTGGATATTTTGAGGAAATCATCACAATCAAGGGTCAATCATCTTGTTTCTTCTATCTTCTCTCCATGCTAACCTAGTATCATGACAATCAACAAAAACATCATCAATATATTCATCTTGCATCCACAAATCATCAACATAATCATAGCATATCACATCATACATCTTGCATCATCATTATCATTTAAGTTGTGATGAATAATATGGAATTATTATTCTAAACATTGAAATCATTGCACACATAAAATAAACATGCATCATACTATCATATCATAAAGCATGAACATCTGTATTTTCCATCCATACATTTGCATGAATAAATCACATCCTAAAATTGCATAATAAAATACACAAAAGGAAATACATCTATAACATTTTCATCCATATATGATAAAGTATAAGCATGCCACATATCACATGATAGGAATCCATATGATCATAAGCATGAAATAAAATGAACACATCATATTGTATTTGTATCATATATATATCAAAAAAGAAAGTGATGGTACAATATCTAAATCAGTGTATATGTATCAATCATAAATACAATATCCATGAGGCTATAAAAAAGGATCCCATGAATGTATATATATATCAAAGAACGGGGCAACAAAATCAAAAAGTGTCTGTACACTTGAGCTAGCCCTAATGGATGCTCCCCTCTCTGGCCTGTCTCTTTGGCTGATCCTCAACCTTGGGCTATGCATCACTCCTATGTTTTTAGTTAGGATATTTGAGTGGTGCTGGAACATATATATGATGGTGCATCTTGTAATTGTCTACCTCAATCACAACCACTTTGTACAACCTAACAGATATAGTCCTACCTTGTGTGGCCACTATCATCGCCCCCAATTTCTATCAGTAACTAATCTCTTGATCTCTCTTAGCAATCATGGTCTGTACCTACTACCTCACATAATCTCTCTCCATTGTAATGGCCACAACTTGATTTCTAGCCTGGTCTCACTCAATAGTGATCACCAATTTTTTTTGGTAGGCCTAATCTCACTCACCTCAGAGAACCTACACCTATTGTTGTAGCTACCGAATCTATATGTCTTAAGGATTTGGCCCTAGTGGTGGTGGTTGAATAGGTTGTTGCACTAGCTATGAATGAACAGGAGGTTGTTGTGAAGGTTGTTGTCCAATTGGTGGAACCTCAGGAATCTACCCATCTTGGCCATCCTAGATGTCCTATCCCTTTCCTTTGCCTCTACACACTCCTCTCCCTCTTAGTCTCCCTCATGCATGAGTGCCTACTGGATCTATCAATTGATGAGGAGGTGTGAACCATGTATCATATACAAGTGTCATCTATGTGATCTCCTACCCCTAATCATAAGCCCATGGTTGTGCCACCAACTATTGGAAACCCTTGACCACCTCTGAAGCTCATAGTAGGTCCCATGTGGGAACCTCTCGAGCTAATCTTGCAAATATAGCTCTGTAGGCATCATTTGGCCTATCCTACTGGTCATTAAACTGTCAAGCCACCTTGTTTGGTAGATATCACTCTATAATGGTGTGCTCCCGACCCTGCATGTATTGGGTCTTTCTAGTGAAGAACAACTACTGCACATCATTGTACCATGCTGGAATCTATAGCCATGGCTGCCATCTGAACACTATCATATCATCCAACACCTGACGCTAGTATGGAAGCCCAAGCTGCCCTATGCATCATAACATAATGGAACCTTTGTATCACCAAACCATAGGATCATCTAGCTCAACATCAACCATTTACATGAGTGGTCCTTGCATAGTAATATGCCCCCAAGCCCAGATGTGTAGAAAGGTAAGCTCTATGCCAATAGCTCTGTCATCACAGGAGATGAAGTCATGAATATAAAGATACAATGAGACTAGCATCACCGAACCCATGCAAATAATGTCCTCTTATCTGGTGCCATTCTAAGCCCCATCCTAGGCTGAACCCTCTACTTTTTTGGTCTAGAGTGACCAAACATGAAATGATTGCAGCGATAATCAACCTAAAAGTGGGCACATGACCTCTATATTCCTCAAGGTCAATCTACAAAGTGACTAGAATGATGGCCTCTATCTCCATCAACTCGTGTAAGGAATCGTATCTGCTGTCAACATCATAAATCACAGGCTCTCCATGTATCAATAAACACAAAATCTACCATAAATCCTCTAATGTCATTGTCGCCTCATCAGTGGGAAGGTGGAATGATGAAGTATCAATGTGCCATCTCTCACACAATGCCATCGTCATAGCTAGATGTGTCTAAGCAACAGGCGTGTATACAATGTACCATAATCTGAACTCTCCTCGGTGCTCCTAGTACAATTTAGATAAATCACTCAATCTCTCATAAATAGTGGGTCAGTGCTCATGAGACATCAAGGGTAGAATGACTTCCTACACCCATGGAGCTCACGATGTCAAAGTTCAAAATAAATTGACTTAGTTTGGAATTTTTAGCTCTGAAATCACAATAGCGTCGCTATTTACGATAACATCACTATATTTCAAATTCCAAATTGCAATGCCCAAAGG